>WBMZ01004388.1:0-10535 GCA_013400975.1 Atrichornis clamosus | reverse complement strand
CCTCTCCTCTGCTCTGTCCCCAGAACGGCTTTGCCGTGGTGCGGCCGCCCGGACACCACGCTGACCCTTCCACTGCCATGTAAGGCCCCATCCCGAGGCTCCTGGGAAGCCCCAAAAAGCAGCTCCTGGGCTCCAGACCGCTCCCAGAGAACCTCCCCGGGAGCCATCCGTGCCCAGGCCCCGGGGCAAGGGAAGGACCCTCGGGAAGGGCCCCGGAGGTGACTCCCACTCCCTCTTCCCAGGGGATTCTGCTTCTTTAACTCCGTGGCCATCGCCGCCAGGCAGCTGCAGCAGAAGGGGAAGCTCAGCAAGATCCTCATCGTGGACTGGGTGAGTCCCCCCTGTCCCCAGCCTGTCCCCAGCCTGTCCCCAGCCTGTCCCCGCCCTCCCCAGGGTATCCCCAGGAGCGGTGCCTGCACCAGCTCCGTGGGGGAACGTGGCTGGAAGCCCCCGGCGCTGTCGGGGCGGGCAGCAGGAGCAGATCCGGGGTGCAGGACCCAGATCCGGCTGCCTTTGGCTCCGTGAGGCTCCTGGGCCACCGTGCAGCAGCCACAATCCCCTCCCTGCAGGACGTTCACCACGGCAACGGGACCCAGCAGATTTTCTACCGGGACCCCGAGGTTCTCTACATCTCCCTGCACCGCCACGACGACGGGAACTTCTTCCCGGGCAGCGGCGCCGCCGACGAGGTCAGCGGGGTCTGGGGACCACGGGGACAGCAGCACACGGGGGGCTGAGCGGGGGCAGTGCCCTGGGGGCTCGATTCCCATCCCTGATCCTGCCTGGGTCCTGTGGATCCCAGCACAGGGGTGGAGACTGATGGGAACGGCAGGAAAGTGCCACTGGCTGCTCCTCAGCCAAGCTTGGCCAAGCCTGTGGCGCCGGGCAGGGGGGTCAGGACCCCCAGCCNCCCCAGCTGTCCTCCCGTGGACCAGGGCAGGGGGCTGGGACCCCCAGCTGTCCTCCCGTGGACCAGGGCAGGGGGCTGGGACCCCCAGCTGTCCTCCCGTGGACCAGGGCAGGGGGCTGGGACCCCCAGCTGTCCTCCCGTGGACCAGGGCAGGGGGCTGGGACCCCCAGCTGTCCTCCCGTGGACCAGGGCAGGGGGCTGGGACCCCCAGCTGTCCTCCCATGGACCAGGGCAGGGGGCTGGGACCCCCACCTGCCCCCCCCGGGCCTGGGGCCGGGCCCTTCCCGACATCCCTGCGGACACATCCCGGCCCTCACTCCTGTCCTGCTCCCTCACAGGTGGGCGCTGGCCCCGGCGAGGGCTTCAACGTCAACGTGGCCTGGGCCGGAGGGCTCGACCCCCCCATGGGGGACCCCGAGTACTTGGCTGCCTTCAGGTACTGTCCCCGTGTCCCAGCCTGTGTCCCACCCTCCCTGTGGGGCTGATCCCACATCCCGGCCCCTTTCCCGCTCCGTGTGGGGCTGATCCCACATCCCGGCCCCTTCCCTGCTCCGTGTGGGGCTGATCCCACTCCTCAGCCCCCTTTTCCCCCCCACCTGGGCTCGACCCCACATCCCCGCCCCTTTCCCCTCAGGACCGTGGTGATGCCGATCGCCCACGAGTTCAGCCCGGACGTGGTGCTGGTGTCGGCCGGCTTCGACGCGGCCGAGGGCCACCCGGCCCCCCTGGGTGGCTACAAAGTCTCTGCCAAGTGTAAGGAGGCGGCTGGGGGGGCTGTCCCCCCTCAGGGCCGGGCGTCCCCCACCCACCCCGGCCGGGGGCAGATGTTGGGGTTGGCTTTGGGCAGGGGGGTGACGTTCTGGGGGCTGTCCCGCAGGTTTTGGCTACATGACCAAGCAGCTGATGAGCCTGGCGGGGGGGGCCGTGGTGCTGGCGCTGGAGGGGGGCCACGACCTCACGGCCATTTGTGACGCGTCCGAGGCCTGCGTGTCCGCCCTGCTGGGCCTCGAGGTGAGAGCGGGGCTGGCCCCGGGCTGGGGCTGACCGGTGCCCTCTGACCCTCCCCGCTGACCCCCCGCGTCCCCCGCAGCCGGAGCCGCTCCCGGAGGACAGCGTGAGGCAGAAGCCCAACGCCAACGCCGTGCGCTCGCTGGAGGCCGTGATCCAGGTCCAGAGTGAGTGTCCCGGGAATGGCTGGGGGCTCCTCCCCTCGCCAGGGGATCGGTCAGGGAATGCTCGGGGCTGGGAGGGAGCTTAGGGATCCTCGCTTGGCATCAAAGATCCCGGTGGGGCTCCTCCTTCTCCTCATCCTCCTCCTCCTCCTCCTCCTCCTCCTCACGGCACAGGGTGCTCCAGGTGTGCCTTCACTGCAGGGGAAGCCCAGAAACCTGGGACACCCCTGTCCTGGGATATCCGGAAACCTGGGACACCCCTGTCCTGGGATATCTGGAAACCTGGGACACCCCTGCCCTGGACGAGCCCTATCCCGGGATCCCCCTGCCCTGGACCAGCCCTGTCCCGGGATCCCCCTGCCCTGGACCAGCCCTGTCCCGGGTCCCTCAGCCCCGGCAGCCCCCGGTTCCCTCTCCCACAGGTAAATACTGGGTGGCCGTGCAGCGCTTCGCCTCCAAGCTGGGCTGCTCCTTCCTGGAGGCTCAGCTCCGCGACGCCGACGAGGTGGAGACGGTGACGGCCCTGGCGTCGCTCTCGGTGGCCGTGATGGTGGAGCAGAGGTGACATTCCCGGGATTCCTGCGCCGGGGACGCTGGCAGGGGGTGGCAGCGGGGAAGGGCCGTGTCCCCCCACCCTGGGTGAGGTCCTGGGAGCTCAGGACCTGGGTTGGCTCCTGGGAAGCGCGTGCTGGGCTCTTCCCAAGGGAGACCCAGGCCCAATCCTCCCGGCCGGGGGTGGGGGTGCCCCAGCTCCGGCCAGCAGCGTCCCCTCCTGCCCCCCCCTTTTGTCACCGTCCCCAGGACCCCCCGAGCCTGCCTGGGGCTGGCACTGGGGGATCCCTGGATCCCTGCAGGACCTGGAGGTGTCCCAGGGGTGTCTGACGGCCCCGTTCCCATTCCAGGGCGCAGGAGGAGCCGATGGAGCAGGAGGAGCCCATGACCCAGTGACGAGCGGGGACGGTCCCCGCGTCCCCCCGAGCCCGGCGCTCGCTCCTCGCTCCCGGATTCCCGTTCGTGCTCCTCACCCCGGAGCCACGGCCCCGCCAGGGCCTGGACCCCCGCAAGGGACACTCCCGCGTCCAACGGGACGGGGCCGACGGAGAGCCACGAGTCCGGACCGTGCCTGCAGCTCCCCCACCCCAATGTCGGGACCCGAAACCCCTCGGAGGTGGGGTGTGAAACCCCCCCCAGCCCTGCGGCACAGACCCGCCCCGCTGCTGCGATACTCCTCACCTCAGGATGTTGGGATGGACACTCGGACCACCCTCGGGACGGCTCCCAGAGCTCCCCTCGGTGCCTGGGAGCGGCATCTCTGGGTTGGCTCGGCAGGGACGGGCTCTCCACGGGCTCCCCGTGCCTTTCCCGAAGGTTCCCTGGCTCCCCATCCCCTGGGGGGGCACAGGGAGGGGGCGGCAGGGACAGGGCCAGGAGCTCGCTGTGCACGGGGTGGGCTCGGAACATCCCGGGGAGGGCTCAGAGCATCCCGGGGAGGGCTCGGAGCATCCCGGGAGAGTTTGGAGCATCCCGGGGAAGGTTTGGAGCATCCCGGAGAAGGCTTGGAGCATCCTGGGAGAGCTTGGAGCATCCCGGGGAGGGCTCGGAACACCCCGGGGAAGGTTCGGAGCATCCCGGGAGAGTTCAGAACATCCCGGGGAGGGCGCGGAGCATCCCCGGCGAGGGCAGGGCGAGGCTGGGGCACGGGCAGTGCCCGGGGGGCCCCTCCGGCTCTCCCTGACCCCTCCCCCGAGCGCGGCCCCGGCCCGGGGCTCTGATTTGCACTATGGACCCTGACTGTGCCAACGTGAACCCGGCTCCTCTGCCCGTGGGAGTTCTGGGAACACTCCCCTCTCCGCGGGGACGTTACCGAGGTGCCTGGAGCCCTTTCCAGCACCCTGAGCACCTGGAATGTTGAGTCCCAGCCCAGCCGTCTTCCAGTCGCCCCCCGAGCCCCCCTGGGCCCCCCGAGGGCTCCCCCTCTCCAGCCGAGGTTCCACAATTCCCGTTGGCTCCCCAGGGACGCCCAAAGCCCCTCGGTCCGGCCCCTGTCCCTGTCCAGGGGTGCCGGGGCAGTTCCAGCCCCTCCACAAGGAGGGGTCCGTCCCGATTTCCCTTTTTCCCATCTCCTGCGGCGCCCCGAGAGCATTCCCTGCGTCCCGAGGGTTTTCCCGCGAGGATGAGGCCCTGCTGGGGTGTCCCGGGGCTGGGGGGCTTTGGGGACGGCCGGGACTCGGCCCTGGCGGAGCTCGGGGCGGGGACAGCAGCGGGAGGAGATTTTGTAAAAAAAAACAAAACAAAAAAACAAAGGAGAAATTAAAAACAAAAAAACTTTGGAAGAATAAAAGCCCTTGGTGCGTCCGGGCTCCCGCGGCGCCGGCCCCGGGGAGGGGGGGGGAGAGGACCCCCAGGGCTGGGGACACGCGCAGGGGTCCCCGTGGTGGCACTGCCACCCCTGTGGGGACACAGCCCCGGTGTCACCGTGCGCGGGGGCAGGGGGGTGACAAGCCCCCCAAAACTTCCCCAAAACCCCTCAGGGTCTCCCCCCGAGCCCCCGTGGGGGGCGTGGGAGAGGGGGAAGGACCTGGGGCTTCCCGGGGCACTGCCCTGTCCCCAGGACCCCCGGCCCGGGGGTCCCACGGAGGGGTGGGACAAGGACTTGTTCCTTCCTCAGGATGTTTTGCTGATTTTAAGTCAATAGAGGGATTTTTTAAAAAAAACGAGACACAACAAAATGCTTAAAAATATTTTATAAAAAGGTATTTTACCTTCTTTTAGAAAGAAAACCCCTAGGGTTGGAAACCGGAGTCTCACTCCACAAAAAGGTTTTTCCCCTTTATTTTTAAAGCACAATATATTTGTTTTGACAGAAAATTCTCATTCTAAAGGTGATTTCATTTTTCAGCTGGAAAATTCTTCAGGTGATGCAAACGAAGCCGCCACAGCCCCGTTTTTAAAGGAGTTTTTAATTTTTTTTTAAGCGCGTCCAGATTTTTTTTGAAGGCTGCAGTTGACTCCCCGGAGCAGGGAATCCACTCCCACTGTCCATAAAAACCGGGAGTTGGGCAGGAAGAGGCAGCCTGAGCCTTTCTGTCGCTCCTCTGTGGATTCTCTGGAGTGTCCTAAATGTGATCCCAACCGGACTCCGCTGTTGAGCCACTCCTGGCACTTCTCTCCCACGTGGAATATTGGGGGTCTCAGGCCCATTGCAGCCTCCCCGAGAGGGATTTCCCCCCTTTTTTTCTACAATAACAAAAGCAAAAATCCTGGATTTTCTTTCGCCTGATTTCGATAAAAGCGGCTGAGGGAGGCGCAGCTCCTGGCAGCACCATTTCCTTAGGAAACACGGGGATTGAACCCTGGAAAATTCCCCCTGGACGTCACTGGGATCATTTTGGGTGTCCCAACACCTCCATGGTCCTCTCCCTGCCATCTCCGAACCCCCTCAGAATTCCCGAGATGTCCCAAAATCCCCCATTCCTGCGGGACCTGTCTCCAGCCTCCTTTTCCGACAAACTCAACGGAATTGGGTTGTCCCAACAAGGCATTTTTGAGGCACATCTGTGGGGCAGGAGAGAGCGGGGGGGGGTCCCCAGGGGGGGGTCAGCAGCCCCCCAGATCCTCACCACATTCCAGGCAGCAGCACAATCCATGGGAATGTCCCGGTGCAGACCTTCGGAGCGGGATAAAAGTGGGGAGACCCCCCGAGGTCCTTGGCCAAACCCTTGGAGGCGGCGAGGGGGGACTCCAGCCCTTCCCATCATCCCGGAGGAATTGTCCTGCCTGGCCCTGGCTCCGGGAGGATGCGGGAAGGGCTTCCCTGCAGTCCCGGAGGGAAAAGCTCGATTATTCCTTACCTGTGAGACCAAAATAAATTACACCCTCAAGAGTTTCACGGGCAGCGTCCAAACCAGCTCATTCCAGCTAAAACCGGGTCCCGGTTGGGGTCTCCCGGCCCCATTCCCAGCGTTTGGAGCGGCTGTCGAGGGAATGGGGCTGGTTCCCTCCTCTCTCCACGGAGGCTCCTGGTTTTTTCGGGTGCTGGGGCAGATCCGGGTGCCAGGGCTGTTTCCATCGAGGCGGAGACCTGGGGGAGGCAGCGGGGTCAGGTTCGGCTCGGCCCGGCCCGCACAGGCTTCCCAAAATCCTGCCAAATCCCGGGGAGCCGGCGGGGGAAGAGCCACGCTCGGGCGCTGCCTCCGGAGCTTCTCATTCCCGCATTTCCCCGGAGCCGCGAGGGATGCGCCGGGAAATGTCCCCGCACCCGAGCCCACGAGTTTAAAAAAAAAAACCAAAATCCCATCTTTTCCCCCAGATTTGATCTCGGTGAGCCCGGCAGGATGAAGGGAAGGGGAGGAACCCCGCTCTCCCTCCCGCGCACGGAGGACGGGCGTTATCCCATCGGGAGCGGTTCCCATTCCAGCCCCGAGGGCCACAGGCCGTGCCCGGGCTGTGGGCGATGCCGGAGGGGCTTTGGAAGCCCCCTGGATGCCATCCCGGGGCCGTGGGGCGATGGAACACGGGAGCCGGGCAGCTCCGGCTGGAGGATGGAGCAGGGAAAGGGCTCCTGAGCTTGGGAACGGCCGCGGCAGCACAGGGGGGCCGAGGGGATCAATCCCGGCGGGACCACGGCTCCATCCTCGCAGCCCTGGCGCTCCCAGGCTCCCCCCAACACCCCCAGGCTTTTTTTCCTCCCCTCCCGCTTCCTCACCGAGCCCTTGCACTCTCTGGAGAGGAATAAATCAAATCCTCCAGGAATTCACCCTCGGGAGTGGCTGAGGTAATGCTGGGGAAGAGAGGAAAATTCCCCAGGGGCTGCTTGTGTCCCATGGCTGATCCCTTGGGACTGGCAGGACCAGCCCAACCGAGCCCCTGGAAAACTGGATCCCCTCCTGAGCCCAGAAGGGTCTAATCCCAAAGAACGCGCTCCCGGCAGGATTTTGATGCTGCCCAAGGGCTGCGGGAGCCTCCGGGGTAGCCCAGCCCCGCAGGATTTGGGGATGCAGCGGCCCACGGGGCCGGGATACTCCTGCCGCCCGCCCTCCCCGCCCTCGGGCACCGCCGCCTTTGTCCGCGCAGGTTCCGCCCCGGGAGAGGGAATTAATGCGGAGCGGGAGTGTTCCCGCACCTCCCCGCTCCCCGTCAGCTCCCAGGAGCCTTCCCGTGACGGCCGGGATGAAATACGGGCTCGTTTCCCAGCCGATCCCGCCGGCTGAGGCAGCTCCAGCGAGCCGCGGCTCCGGCTCCTCGCGGGGACCGTAAACCCGGAGACATTTCCATATTCCCGGGGGTTGGATCCGTAATTTCATCTCTGGATTCATCCTAACTAATCCAGAGCAGCGCTGAGACCCGGCCGTGGGGAGGGACCTCGTCTCCCTGGCCGCTGTTTCCCGGCTTCAATGGAAAGGGGGAGGTTTCTGCTGTGAAGGGGAAACCGGCGGCTCCGGTCGCTCCATGGACAATTCCCGGTGCCCAACGCTCCGTGCCGAGGGACGGGGACAGGGAAGGCCGGGCAGGCTCTCCCTACTCCGGGGAGGGGCAGAGCGGCTGGGGACAGGGAGGTGATGCCACCCCAGGAATACGGGTGTCCCCTGAGAGCACCTCCTCATCCTAACCCTAACCCTAGCCCTAACCCTAACCCTCATCCTAACCCCAACCCTAACCCTGACCCTAACCCTAATCCTAACCGTAACCCTGACCCTAACCCTGACCTTGACCCTGGCCCTGGCCAGAGGGTCCCAGGCCACCTTGGCCAGTTCACCCAGCAGGGAGTGACCGGATCCACTTTTAAGGGATGGATCTGGGACCTGGGACAGGTCCCTGCTTTCCTGCCAGTCCGCAGAGGGATCTCGGAGAAGTTTTTAAAGCAGCTTTAAGTGGATTCTCTGAGCAGGGAAATCGGGAATAGGGAAGGGAGCTCTTCCCGAGCTCCTTCAATCCCCGGTGCCCCAAGGCTGTGCAGTGAGAGCAGTTTATAAATAAAAGCAAATGAAGCAGCCGCCAGACAAAGCAGATTCCCAACAGTCCCCAAAGGGAAGATTTATCCAAGGTCTTTCAGGAGAGACAATTAAGTGAGGGCGACGCGAGAGAGGCAATAAATCCAGGGAGACAAATGAAGGGCGAGGAATATCAGCCCTCGCGGCTCCGCCAGCCTTTCCCCCCCAGCAGTCCCAGCTCCCAGCCTCATTTTCTCCTCCAGCAGGAAAAGAAACCATTTTCATGTGCTCAAGGCTCTGCTGAGAAAACCCGAGCTTGGGGGACTTCAAACATTCTGTTGCCCGAGGGCTCAATCCCTCCGTGCGCGGCTGATGTCTCCCGGTTAACAGCGCACATCCAGATCCAGCTATTCCAGCCCGCTTTGATGTTTAACAGGCTGAGTTTTCCAGGGCTCAGCAGCGCCCAGGAGCTGCTTTACATCAGAAAACCCCAGCCCCACAGCGAGCGCTGCGTTCGTTCCCCCCCGGGAGGGAGACGGAGCCTTCCCAACCCGGCACCGCTTCCCCCGCGGCTCTTCCCTCTTTTCTGGGGGCTTTGCTTGGCAAATCCCCCTCCCTTTCCTTCCCTGCCCAGCCGGGAGCTGTTAACTGGCAGCCGAATGTGCCGCAGGTCGGCACGGGGAGGGCGATTCCCTCCCCAGCTGGAGGAGGCGCTGCCTCGGGAAGGATTTTACCGGGAATGATGATCCCACCGAGCTCTCGGGACGGGAGGGATTTAACGTGGAGCTCTCCAAAGTCACCCGGGGGGCTTTAATTCCTCTGTTTGCCACGGGAGCACAAGAACCCTGCCGGAATAAACAGGTCTGGGGGGCTCCAAGGAGCCGCGTCGGGACCCGCGAGCGGGGCCTGGGGGCGATGGGGAGGGGGCTCCGCCTCCTCCACCTCCCCAGGGTGAAGGGGTTTTAGCTGGGATTTACAAAATTCGGGATGCAGCCGTGCCGAGCACCCCCAAGCCCAGGAGAATCCGGCCCCGAACTGCAAAACCCAAAATGGGTGCCCAGGAGGTATGAGAGGGGTCCAGGGGGGCCCCCCACGGGGGGCTCGGAATCCCGCCTGGCCCCGGCAGATTTGGGGCATCTCAAAGCGAGGCCAAGGGACCACACGCTCCTCCTGAAGGGGAGGTGACGCTGGTGCCACCCAGCCCCATCAAGGACAGGCGTCAATGTCTGAAACAACAAAAACTGCCCCCAGAAACTGAGATCTAAACACGAATTTAGCAAAGTGTCACTTTTGCTGCTGGTTAGGAGAGCCCTGGCTGGGAAAGGGAGTTAAGGGTGGCCCATCCTTAAATGAAATCCCCTGGGAGATGCTCAACCCCTGGAGCCAGCGCTGGCACCGTCACGGCCTCAAATTCGGGGCTGTTCAGGGAGATCCGGAGCCCCGGTCCTGTCCAGGGGACAACGGGGCCTCTCGGGAGCTGAGCTCCCTTGAGGTGTTCCCGGAGTTCACGGCTTGGGAATGTCCTCTGGAGCTTCTGCTCCTGCTCTGCGGGAAGTGTCTGAGCCCTCTCCTCCCGTTCCCGATCTCTCCCAGCCCTAAAACTCTGGCGACTGGATCATTCCCCTCTCAGCATCCTGAAGGACGCGCAGGTGGGGCTGGATGGTGCCGAGTCCATCAGGCAAGGACGAGCAGGCAGCCCTTCCCCATCCCGCCATCCCCGCGGATCCGACGGGATCACGGATCCCCTCCTGTCCAGAGGAGCGGGATGGGAGGGAGCCAGGCAGGCTGGAGGCCACGGGGCCACCCCAGGGCTGAGTCTCGCCCAGGTGGCCAGGGCAGGGCGGGTTCGACACCTCGGCGGTCCAAGCACGGCCTGGAGGGCGTTTGGTGAAAAATCAGATTTTGAAGCCCGGGTTTTGAACCTTTCCATGCCCCTGCCCCGGACCAGACCCAGCCGAGCGGGATCAGTCGCTCCGGGGCTCGGCTGTGGGATCCCAGCGGCCCCGGGCAGGTCGGGAACCGCCGCCTCCTCCCGCTCCGGGGCTCATCAGGACAAATCCCTCGTCCCTGGAGCGCCAGGAGGGGCGGCGGCCGCGGTTCCCGGCGGGATCGGGGCGGGAACACGCCCGGGAGCGCGCAGGGGACACGCCTGGCCATACGTACCCGGCTCAGTGCGACGCCGACATGGCCCAGGCCCCCTCCATCCTCCACACGGAGAAGGCGTAGCTGAGCCGCTCGTGGGCCAGGAAGTTGCAGCTGGTGGCGACCTTGTGGCCCAGCTCGTCGCTCTGCAGCACCTGGCACAGGAAGTCGATGTAGCGGGCGGCCAGCTTGAGGGTCTGGATCTTGCTCAGCTTGTCCGAGGGCAGCGTGGGGATGATCTTGCGCAGCTCGGCGAAGGCGTCGTTGAGGGACTGGGTGCGCTGGCGCTCGCGCACGTTGGCGATGACGCGCTGGGCGTGGGCGTCCTCGGGGGGCTGCGGGGCCGGGCTGCGCCGGCTGCGCTTGCCCTGCGGGGAGGCT
>WBMZ01004386.1:0-97235 GCA_013400975.1 Atrichornis clamosus | reverse complement strand
CGGCGGGGGCCGGGGCCGCGGCGGGGGCCAGGGCCGCGCCGGGCGGGGTTCCGCGGCGCAGTCCGGCCGGAGCCCAGTGGTGTCTTCCGGGCCTCACCGATGCCGAGGCGGGCGTCCCCCGAGTCACCTTGCTGCGGCGGTGCTGGGCTTAGAGAGCCCCATGGGCGCGCCGGCCGCTCCCTCCGGCGGCCCTTCCTCGTCCTCAGGCCCACGGGCTGCCGAAACGGCGGCCCCGGGACGCGGGCTGGTTCTACTCTCTGCGACCGAGCGACCGGGGATCTTGCCAGCCGCTCCGGTTTCTCGGCCGGGAGGGATGAACTTGCGGGGCGGATGCGACCGAGTGTTCCCACGGCGCCGGCATTTCGCCAGGGACTGGAAGAGGCGCCGGAGCGCGCCCGCTCCGTTACCCGTTGCGTAACGCGGGCAGTGCCGGGGCGGAGGCTGCGCTCGCGCTCCCGGGGCCGCGCAGCCGCTGCCGCTCCGGCTCCGCCGCCAAAGGTGCGTGACGGAGGTCACGGGCGAGGCCCCGCCGCATCCGTCGGGAAACATGAAGCCGGCCTCACGATTATTTTTCTTTCTTGGGCACGGGTTTTTCTGGGGGGTTGGTTGTTTTTTGGTTGGTTTTGGGGGGTTTTTTTTTTAGGTATTCCACAGCCCGGTGTGTTTATTCTTGTGTTTATTTTCCCACTTCACACTGTATTTTGTCGGCTGTTGCCATCTCATTTGGTTGAATTCAAATTTAGTGTTAAGAACTGCGAAACTGTGAGCTCGGTTCCTCTGGACTATTCTGGCATGCAAGTAGAACTACTTGTTAGCAAAGAATTTATGTGTTTCAGTATGGACTAACCTCGAGAATCTCTTTTTTTTCATACTGTTTAAAAGCTTGCATAAAATTGAACGTGCACATTTAAACACGTAGAACACAGAAAATATAGCTGTGTAATGTAAAGAGAGAAGACATGTTAGGAGAGTGAGCAGGCTCACAATTTTGAAGATACCTCAGTAGCCTTATGAAAATGAGGTGTAAACAGAACAGGTTGTTACTCAAAACGCTGAGATTTAGGTTGAGAAGATGCTGAATAGGATGGTAAAGTCCTCATTTACTTGCAATGTTTTCAGTGAACCTGGTGTGGAGAGCCCCAAGGCTACTCAGCACTGTTGTCATTTGCCTCTAAAGCCCATACCCATCTGTGCAGGGAGGCAGAAAGACTTGAGAGACAGCTGGCAAAGCATGAAAGAGATAGAGAGGTGGCATGTTTTCAGAAACTGGGGTGAGGGGTTATTATTTAAGCTCTTGTTTAATGTAAAATCTCTGTAATTTGAAAGTTAGAGTAGATTGATGTCTTTCAAACTCTGAATCGGTCAGTCCCAACTCCCAAAGTGTGTTGTGGCTCACCACCAATCACTGCGAAGCTTAGAGGTTATATGGTCTAGAGGCCAGCTACAAATCCATGGTTATGGAGTGTTCTGTAATGTTTCCATGGGCTCCGGATCCTCTAAATCCAAATGTTGGTATAGAATCATAGAATATCCTGAGCTGGAAGGAATCCACAAGGATCATTGAGTCTGTGTACTAATAGATACATAGTACAGGTTAGTTATTACGTGACAGAACAAAGAGTGTTTGTCTACTGTGCAATGTAAATTGCCCAAGTGCTTCATTTTCGGAAGGGGCTAGCTGTCTGAAAGCAGGACAGTAGCGTTGCATTCGTGACAGGGAAACTGAGTACACCAGTAAGCAACTAAAACGGTGGAAGACAAGTGATGACTTTAGGACTTCCACGTTTTGCTCACATTACTACCTTTTAGATTAGTCTTTCAGTCTGGTATAAACAAATGAGGGATCAGGCATTTCTGGTGTCAGGTATTGCAGAGAAGAATATGAACAAAGGCATCAGCAGTACGAATGGCAAAGAATTGCCCTTAAAATCAAATGAAAGGAGCATCTTTGATAGCTTTTCTCTTCTGAAGCAGGTGTGCCTTTACGTTTATGCAAACTCATTCTAGAAGAGGATTTTCCACTGGGGAGGTTTCCCTACTTCTTTACTGTGGATTTTCTAATGCAAAATCCCTAAATTGTGGTAACTAACAAAATGCATCATGTAAGGTATAATATTATATGCCTGTCCTTTTGGGTTTTGTCCTACAAAGTAGTTTTAACAGTGTCGGGAGATGTACCCATATTAGGAAATTTAGGTTTGGCTGCTCTGTGTGCAGAAATACTCACTGATGGCTACTGGACAGCATACAGAGATCTCTTTTATACTTTTGACATCTCTGAAAAAGCTTTCTACAAAGTTACAAGTGCAGATGGAAGTGTGATCTGTTTTCCTTTGGGATTGTTCAGTGCTCACATGGTTCGCCACTTGGGGTCCCTTT
The DNA here is from genome assembly GCA_013400975.1 of Atrichornis clamosus. Lineage (NCBI taxonomy): Eukaryota > Metazoa > Chordata > Aves > Passeriformes > Menuridae > Atrichornis > Atrichornis clamosus. Next base: position 94,856 of record WBMZ01004386.1, on the reverse strand, counting down.
CAGAATGGGTCCTGTCACGAAAACAACATTTGCTCGTTAACAGAACAGCAGTAAGGCTCCCGTGAGTTCTTTTTGCAACGTAAGAATGTGAGACCTGGGCCTCAGTGATTCCAAATAATGGATTGGCTTTTGTAACTTCTTTGAATTGAAGCTGGTGTGTTTCAGACAAAGCAACAATGATGCAAGGATGACTTTGAATATACTTCAAAGATCTGAGCGTTCAGTATTAGTGACGTACTCGGAGACTGCTAATCATAGACATTTATAAATGCTTTGTATATAGTTTAGATTTTACTCTGTTACAGCTAAGATTCTTACAGCTTCCAATACGTTTCAGATCCAATGGCTGTCCCACCGTCGTACAGTGACTTGGGAAAGTCTGCCAGGGATGTATTCAACAAAGGATATGGTAAGATGATTACGGTTTGATAACCTTTCTTATTTTTCCTTGGGCATCTTGAAAATGCCAATGAAAACATGAGTACCTCAGAGATCCCCTAATACCTTATGGCAGGAAATCAGAGGTCTAGAGCATCTAACCCCTTCTAATTCTGAACTTTGGACATGTGTCATGGAAGTGCTGCAATGGCAAAGAGTTCGAGGGAAAGGTTACAAATTTGACCTTAAGATTCAGTCCAGAAGTCTCTGAAAAATGCTGCACCCTTTTTTTACCCTCCCATTTTTCTATTTAGAGTCATTAAATTGGTGAAACTGATCCATACGTGGCAATAAACAGGTTCCTGAGGCAGACTGATGTTTATGTTAATCAGAATAGCCTATTGTTAAGGCTATGGTGCAAATATTTTCACAATATTTGCATTTGACCCTTTTCTGGGAACAGTACTAAAAGTGTTGATGTTTTTTTAATCTGATTTTATGCGTAATAAAGATTGCATTTGTATCCCAAATCCATACGCTACGTAAAACTAAAAGGCACTGTGGTCTGGTCTCTACCACCCTGGAGTTCAGGCTTTGCTAAAATTCCTTGCTTTCGTGTCAGTTACTGCAAGCTTGTCTACTCTGTGCAAGGACCAGGTATTTCCCTAGATTCAGAGCAGAAAGAAAAGGAAGAAAGCAACAGTACTTCTGTATATCGGACTGATTGAAGTACGTTGAATCATTTTTTTTTTTGGAGCAGAGGAAAAGAAAAATTTCCTGCCCTGCATTCAGAAATACAAACCTAAATTGAGTAAATGAGAAGAGATGGTTAACCGTATGGATGGGTCACAGACTGCAGGTAGCTACAGAAGGTGGAGATACTTGGTGTGCGTTATGACTATAAATTATGAGGCCTCTCACTTTGAGTTGTCAAAATTACTTCAAAAATTCCTCTCATAATCCTCATAACCTTTGCTATGATCAGCAGCTGTTGAAACATGAAAATAGGCTGTTTCAGGTCAGTGTACCCTGCCTGGGATACTTTGGGTATGTTGGAAATAAGCCTTGTTTGTATATTGCAGTGAAACAAGCACTGTGTGCTGTTTTATTTTCAGGATTTGGAATGGTCAAGTTAGAGTTGAAGACCAAGTCTTCCAGTGGGGTGGTAAGTATTGGGGGCTTTCAACATCACCAGCATGGTAATGGAAGGACTGGTTGGTGGTAATAATTTGCTAGCAGGTGTTGCTTCTCTCTTTCATTTCTCATTTTAAAACTTGTAGCTGTCTGAGATATTTCTACACTAGCGTGTAGCTGATGTAGCGGTACTTCTTTTCCTGTGGTGTGCAATAATTTTCACACATTTTGTTGTTATTTTCCTCCCTGGTCCCATCGACACATTCCAAATGTGAGTTTCTTCACCTTACATAGCTCTCATTTCTACTTACGAATGCAACTGAGTTTCCCTGCTGTTACTGGTTTTCATAGGATTTTTACTCCGGAAGGACTTCTGTCCAAAAGGTCAAGGGGCAAATAAGCACCAGAGTTTAATTTAACTGCGTTTTCATTCATTTCCACTGTGCTTAAAATTCAAGACTTAATTAAAACTAAAAACAGTCCTTCAGCAGTACCCTATATGTAGAATTCGAGAGCTTAAGTTAGCTTTAGCACTCCAAGTAACTGGAATATTCTATGAACCCCACTGTAATGATGGAGAACTGGAGCTTCCTCACAGTTTCACAGGAGCGCTGGCAAAACCAGGAACAGATGTCATAATTTTGACCTTTAACCACAGGCATATATTGTTTACTACCTCATGTTTCTCTTATGCTGCCTCTGTTCTGCACATACTGCCTCTCAATGCTGTTCTGATTGATAAGATGTGCTGCTTTTCAGCCTATTTCATAACCGTAGTTGCCCCAGCTCCCTCCTTCTCTTGCATTCTTATTATGCAAATGGTGCAAGTCCTTACTTTTGTATTACTGTATTCTGTCTCAGTTGAGCTTTTGATGGATTACTTGCATTGTGCACCAGGAACGTTTAGGCACGAGGAACTGTGTGGTCTCTATACTATGGCTGCCTTCACTTACTGACATCTCTTGATATGCAGTTTTCCTGGCTGGAAGTTTTGATTCTCAAATAATACACTAGTAGTTAATTTTGCTGTCTTCTGGATGTGATGGAACATGGAACAACTTTATTAAGTTCTAAAATGGGCTTTTTCTTTTCCATGCAATTTTCATTGGATGTTTATCCAGCTGGTAAGAATAGTGACTCTTTTGACATGTTGGCTCTTTATTGCTTTGTCTGGCAAGGCTTTCTGTGCTGCATACTGTCATTTGTAAACTGTTGGGTTTTAGTAGTGTTACTATCTACGACGTGCAGTTTGACTATGTCCATAGCTCTAAATTTGCTGTATGATCCATGTGTGTAAAGCCATTTGCAATCTTTGTCCAACAATTCACAAGAACACTGTGCAAACAGCAAGAGGGAAAACAAGATAGATGTGAGATGTGGCATCAGTACAGTTGTCTGTTGCTTCGTATTTTGAGTTTGTCAGTGCTTCTGATGAGAATTCCGATGCAACAAAATAGAGTTTGAGGGATAGAGATGAAGTTAGAAACAAAGCATGAGATCTAATTCATCTATGGGTACTAACAGTACCTCTGATTGTTACGATACAGAAATGTTTGCGTGGTTTTCCTGTGGACCTAGAAAACAACAGTGATGGTGTCTATTGATTATAATTGTTTCATAGATTGCAAGTGGTTTTGCCTACTAAGTACGTGGCATCTTGAAGATGCCAGGTACCATAAACTAGAAGGACAATGAGGAGCTAAGCTTGACTGCTGAAGCAGACTGGCGTGTGACATGGAGCCAGAATGAGTTCAATTTTTCAGCTGCAAAAAATTCAAGAAATGCTTCTACACAAGACGGTTTGGTGACACATTCTGGTTTACACAGATAAAGATTGATGACAGCAGACTGCTGACTATGTGGCTTCTGCTTCCAGAAGCAGATTGAGTTCTTGACACCTAACAAAATGCTTCGGCTTTTGATCATATGACAGTGGAGGGGTTTTTATTTCCTTTGGCTTTGAGACAAGTGTTAACCATCTTTCCTTTGCTTGATCTGAGAAACAAATCAAGCTTTTTTTAATCAGTAACCTGCTCTAAGATTAAAAGAAAGTTACTTCTGAATTCTGACGCAGGTTTGAGATGTCTTTACACTGAATATGTGGAAGTGACATTAGAACACTGTGTAGCAATTATGTCTTAAACGGTACTCTTAACACATCCTGACTTCTGTCACGTGTTTTTGCAAGCTGGCTAGACGTTTTAAAACTGCTGTGCTGTTGCAGTAGTGCATTAGCTTAAGTAAGTGTTCTCCTCAGCAGCGTCCCCCACCACCCCAAACTGTGTGTGAGGCATGTTACCTGGCTCCCTAGCACTTTGCAACCATTTATAGACAGTCTTTGTATCCTTGTACACTCTGCAAAGTCCACAATTGTGAAAGTAATGTACGCATCACCCAGGAATACAGTCCTGGAATGAGAAGGATTTGAAAAGTCAGAGTTCCAAAGCTTGGATATGCTGGCAATGGATACTGCCATCTCTTAAGCACTGTATCTTTCAATATTTTAACTTCAAGAGAGACATAACTTGGAAACGTAATGATAGATTGTTCATCTTTCTTCAAGGAAAATATTTGAGCGATAAGGATAACCAATGAGAACAGTTCTCAGATACTTCTTAAAACCTAACTCCTACACCTTCAGCTTACTACTCTGGCAATATGCCTACTCACTGCTTAATACTCAGTTGTGTGTGAAACACTGAGGAGCCTCCCCTATGAGTTATTCCAGGAGGAGAGATGTTCATTGAGACTTCAAGTCCCCTAAATAACAGGAAGCTCTGATGAGTGGAGGACTGGCCAAATAGCATGTTACAAAATACACATTATACAAAACTCAGAGTTGTTGGTTCCATTACGCTACTCAGTGAAGAACCAGCCTGACAGAGATGTCAAGGTGCTGTGGGGATTTGGTTAATGTCTGATACTGTAAAGGAGAAAAGGTCTACAATTTTAAGGTGCCTTACAAAGGGTGGCTTAACTTCTGAAGTGGAGTTACTGACTGAGGTAATGAAAGTGTAGTTATGGGGGAAGGTACTAAAGTCATCACCACAGTATGTGAAGAGTCTTAAGTGACAATAGCATAAATGGTAGGGGGAACCCTAATGTTTGGGTACAGTGGTCGGTGTGAAAAGCACCAGTTCTCCAGAAAACATTTTCAATGCTGAAACATGGGGGGAAAAGAATAATTACAATGAAGAAACACACAGGATGTGTGGAGAAATGTGAGATGACCCCATTTTTTTCATTTTGCTATTCATCTAATAGCATAAGTTTGATGTAGGATTGCTTTTCCTAAGGGAAAGCGGATTTCCAGGACTGCAACAGGTGCTTTTTCATCCACAGTTGGGACAGTACTACTAAGATGATAAAGGGAATTAGAGGAGATTGTGAGGAAAACTTCAGGAATATATGCAGCTTTGTTTTCCAAGCAAGTATCTTTTTGTATCTGGGTATGGGTTCACGTGAAAGTACAGAGCAAATTGTGGAATATTGAAGTAACTGCCACGTCGGGGGGAAAAAAAAAAAAAGGCAGGAGAAGGATTTTTTGATTAATAAGTTAGGGGAAAAGTGCGGTGAAGTTAAGATGGGGGGAGCAAGTAATCAAACCCCAGCGATGAAAAGTAAATGGTGTCAGGTCTTCCTGTAACGGGGCTTTTTCCAACCCAGGCAAGTTCCAAGGTTCTATCAGTACACCTCAATAAAAGAAATATTCAGAACAGAGATTCCAAAAGGAGTAGCATTTTGCGATGCAAAAATAATTATTTTAGGTGGGGATAGGGAAGAGGAGGACGATGATCTTGAGGGTTCTGTCAAAAGGCCTAAGGGTAGCAATTCTGAGTGCTGGCACTTGACAAGTGGAAAAACTGAATGTAATTTAGTATCAAGAACGCTGAAACTCATGACCCTGCAATTAGCTCAGCTGATTAGAGCATGGTGCTAATAACGCAAGGTCGCAGGTTCGATCTATGGGCCATTCAGGTAGGAATTGGACTCAGTGATCCTTCTGGGTCCCTTCCAACTCAGACTATTTTGTGATTCTGTGATACTGTGCTCTTGACAGGAATTCACTGCAACTGGTTCTTCCAACACGGACACAGGCAAGGCTTCAGGCAGTCTAGAGACCAAATACAAGATCAAAGAGCATGGGCTTACATTCACCCAGAAGTGGAACACAGATAACACACTGGGAACAGAAGTTTCTGTGGAGGATCAGGTAAGAGGAAGTAGATACTTGGGAAACGTTTCTGCAACTGACATGAGAAATTGAATTGAACAGAAAACATTGGAGAGTGCAATTTGCACAAAACTGTCTGAACTACTAAAAGAAGTTATATATATTTGCAGAACACACAGGCTGGGAGTGGGGGGTGCTGGCATTCTCAGAGCCATGTGCTGCTGGGTAATGATTCGGGGGTACAGAGTTACTACAGTTACAGGTGTGTGCAATTGCCTAGGTGGTTGAATGAACCTAACCTAGTATCCACTAACGGCGTAGAACTGTCACTGCTGCACTCATGCAGGGAAACCAGAGGGGTCTCAGAATTTTAAATTCTTTAATACGTAAGGACTTTGGGTGTCTTGAGCTTGAATATATTTTGTAAGGTTGAAGGGAAAGATGAGTGTTTGCAGCTTGGCGCTGGTACATAGCAAATTACGTTTCAACAGAATTTTGAGCAGATGTCTATTTTTCTTTGCAGTTGGCTGAAGGATTGAAGGTGGCTCTTGACACTACATTTGTACCAAACACTGGGTAAATATTTTCTATTACTTTTATCTAAGGAATGCTGTAACTTCCCATAACTTTTAGACATGCTTCTTCTGGTCATTGTGTAAATGCTCAACATTTATCGGAGAAGATTCTGCAGGCAATGGATAATACTGAGCTCAGAAGGACAAGGTCTGCTAGAAAGCATTCTTCAGTTTTTTGGCCAATGGCAAATGTGTTGTTTTGCAGTAGGTACTAGATCTCTAACTCTCTCCTTTACCAACTAGGTCTTCATGGTATTGACAGTCCTAATGCTGTCAATTGAGTAAACCAATTTATTTTTTTGCTTATGCTTTTGGCCAGATGTCTGTGCACAACTGAATGAGGAGGTAGAATGGGCAGTGGACTAGCACTTAGTTGTCTTTCTCAGTCTCATTTTTGGTAAGTAGTAGAGCAAAGGAGGGGTGTTTATGTCTGGATAATGCACAAAACTTGAGACTGCTTTGTAAATAATGACTGATATTTCTTTATTGTTGGGGAGAGCCTGTCAGAAGAGTCTTGAGTTTGAAATACTGCTTGGATGTGAGGAATTAGAAGCTAAGTCAAAAATGAGACCCCAGTCCTACGTGTGAGTGACAAGGCAGCACGGGCATTCTGCTGTGTCTTGAGTGGAAGAGAAAGGAGGTAGGGGAGAGGATTAAAGAGGTGGTAATGTTTTGTCTTAGTTTTGTTAAATCTGAATTGGTAACAAGATCAGCACAGACACGCATTGGAGAGAGGAAGAGGCATCACCAGAGGGACAGAAAAAGGCTGACTAAGTGGATGATGAAGGAGAGTGAAGAGATCCATTTTCAGTAGAGAGGACTGGTACCCAGCAGCGAAGAAGAAGAAAGGAAAGCAAGCACTGCACATGAAGGAACAGTGGAGAGAGCCAAGAAGACAAAAATTCATTGAAAGACGGGTGTTGCTGAAGGGTCATGGATGCTCCTGAAAGAAACTGATGATGCCATAATGCATTACACTCACTTGCAGAGAACAAAATGTGAAACTGGATGAGTTTTACAGCAGTAAGGAGAAGCGATTTTTTTTTTTAATTTTTTTTTTCTTCTTGAGGACTGTAAGGAGTTTGAGATGGTAGGGGTGAAAGTGGCGCCATGTGAATATACATAACACCAGCATTATTCTTATCCCATGCCCTCCTCAGCAGCTGTTTGAGTAGGCATTACAGCAGTTTCATTACCTGGCCTTAAGGGACATACATACCGGAATAAAGCTACATATATTACGTACTTGTATACTACTGTGGATAAAACAGCATGTTTCTCTCTGCAGGAAGAAGAGTGGAAAGTTGAAGACTTCCTACAAAAGAGAACATGTACATCTAGGCTGCAACATAGACATTGATCTCACTGGGCCAACCATTTATGGCTGGGCAGTGTTGGGCTATGAAGGCTGGCTTGCTGGCTACCAGATGGCTTTTGATACAGCTAAGTCTAAGCTTTCACAAAATAACTTTGCCTTGGGATATAAGGCAGGAGACTTCCAGCTGCACACTAATGTGTACGTATTATCTGATAGGAACAGTTAGCATGACTTAGGTCAAAGGTGGGTGAATGGAAGGGGATGCTGATTTGTTTCCGATTAATTGATATTGTTTTCATTTTCAGTACAATTTTCCAACTCTTGGCTGTCTTGATACCTTGTTTCAGAGTAATTTTGGGGTTTATATATATGATAGTCAGGTAAAGGCACTTTATGTTAACTTGGAATTAAAAGCTGTGAGCTTTAACTTCTGTTTTGGCACTAGATAAAAGAGCCTTCAATTAAACTATTGTACCTTCTCCCCCTCTCCATGAGACAGGAAGTTGGTCCCTCAGAAATGCCCAAGGTGAAGGAGCGAGGCATGTGTTTCACTGTGTTTGAGGGTTTCCAGCTGTCATCGCTGTGGAGCTCTAGTCTTGGCATTTAGATGCTCTGAGAGTCTTTGAAGAGGGTGTATTTGAACTGTAATGCAACAACATTGTTTTCAGTCTCATCATTCCCATAACTGAAGTCTCCTTTATGTGTTACTGCAGACTGGCTTACTTGAGACAAGAAACCAGGTTATTTGGATAGGGTTTTTTTGTCAGAATCTTAACTGTAGGTCTCTGGCTGTTGGAAAGTCTTGTTCCATTCTGCAAGCAAAACATGTTTTGTGTAAAAAAATATAAGCCGCAGTCTGCCAGCTCCAGCTAAGAAGTAACAAGCATGGGTTCAGGGAAGTATTGGATCTCTTGGTTCATTTTAGGGCGTAATGATCAAATGATTGTGGGAAAGGGTTTAATCTAGAGAGTTACCAAACAAGGCAAGGCTTGACACACTTGCATCTATTACAAACAGGAATGATGGCACCGAGTTTGGTGGGTCTATTTATCAGAAGGTTAATAATAAGGTTGAGACATCAGTCAATCTTGCATGGACTGCTGGCAGTAACAACACACGTTTTGGTATTGCTGCAAAGTACCAACTGGACGAGGCGGCTTCCATTGTGGTAAGAATTCTGTTACAGAAGTGAGTATTTCAAGCTCCCTTAAATACTGAAAATTTGTGTTTTAAAGTAGCTGCTTTAACTAGTTACTGGTTTAAGAAGTATGGTAGATGGCAAACTGTGGCTTCTGTTGTGGTTCAGATTTAAACTGAGGCCTCACAGGTCATATTTGTGAAATTATGAAGAAACAAAAATCTGCCGTATAATTTTGTCCATAGTGAAATAGTCTGACTAGTGTGCCTGGAGCCCTGCAGAATGTGTTTTGAAAGGTAATGAAAGGATGCAGCGTCTTCTTAATTCTTTAATCCATAATGTAAAACCATATTATAGTTACAACGGTGGAAGTTCAGCTGAGCTTACAGCCTTCTCCTAACAATAAGTTAACACTTAAAAGTCAGCTGACATGTATGTTTCAATCCTAAGAACTGAAGTAGCAAGCATTTGTTATGTTTCCAAACAACAATTACTTCCTGGACAATTCAACCAAAATTAAAAATGAGAAATACTACTGTAAACAGCTCAAAACTTAGTAATGCACAAAGAGGATTGCATATTCATCTGTTTATTGCTCATTAGAAGAAAAAAGAAAATCACTCCTGAGTGATGTGAACAAGACAGGCTCTGAGGGACTGCAGTAAGTAGCTCTTTAAAGGATATAGACACAATGGGGGGGGGGGGCAGTGAAGAACAGGGTGGCACTGTGTGTAGGCATAATGGGCCACCATTTGCTTAAGCTGAAAACACTTGAGAAAAGGAAAAGACTAGAACATGCTTCTAATAGAGGTTGGTCTACAAGTGGCTGAAGAGAGTTAACGCAACAGCCAGCTTCTCCGGGCACTGGGACAATTCTGTCTGAATACTTACACAGTGTATAAATACTGTGATTTTTTTTTTTCTTGTAGGCTAAAGTGAACAATGCCAGCCTCATTGGAATTGGTTACACGCATGTCCTCCGACCTGGTACGTAATTTTCAGTGGTAGCAGCAAATAGTATTAAGTACTTACGCTCTGGTTTACTTCACTGTCATCTTAAGAACAGAACAGATGAACAAAGGACCTGGAAGTCTTTATACAGACTCAGAGAAGTAAAGGATGTGTATGTACACAACTTCCTATAGCAACTAAGCCACAGTAGTGAGGGTCAAGTACATGAGGGGAGGGCACCGTACACGGATCCGAGTGTATGATGGATCTGATTACTTGCTTTTGTAGGTGTAAAGCTGACCCTCTCAGGCTTGATTGATGGCAAGAATTTCAGTGCTGGAGGTCACAAAATTGGGCTGGGATTTGAGCTGGAAGCTTAACACAGCTTTAAGTAAAACAACTGGTGGTGCTCTGGAAGATGAAGGAAAAGTGTGTTTCAGCCTTAATATTACTCTGAAATTTGAAGAAGTGTGAACTTTCTACTCTTTCCAAGAATGACTTTAACCCGATGCTAAAGTCCAGAGAGTGCCAGCACAGCAAAGGAAGACACTTGAAGGCATGCATGGAAGTTGTGATGTTTGTGCCACATTTCAGTTTCCTGTATTTTAAGTCTATTCCAAAAAAACAGAAGAAAATACAGCCTCTCCCCCTTATTGTATTGCATTTTGCATGTCCTATACTTCACAGCCTTTTGTAAAAGGTGGTCTCTGTGCTGTAGTGGAAATTTGGGTTTACATCAGAATGAAATAAATTGGTCACAGTCAGAACGTAAGGTTGGTGTGTCTTGACTCTCAGCAAGGTTCAGAAAAGCTGTGTTCCATGAAGCTGTTTGGTTTTTTTTTAATGCAACTTTTAAAGCATTATTAATAGACAATCTGCAAATCCTTTGTTACGTGATACCTGTACACTGAAGACTGCCATCTCCTGCAGTTTCTAGGATAACATCCTTACACCTCTCATGTTTTAGAAACCTGCACAGTGAAAGGTTTTTCCCATTATAATGTTATTGAGGGTATCAAAAAGAGCAAACCAAAAGTTTACATGTTTTAGGTAATTTCGTTCCCATATAGGAAACAAGTATTAGGTAAGTACAACCATTACACTTAAAGAAAAAAGTGCAAATCAGCAAAGTTAAGAAATTAAGTTCACAGTTCAAGTATATTAGGAAGGTGACATCTACCAGTGACTGGGTATACGTTGTCTGTTGTTCAACAGAAAGCCTAAAATGCAGCAAAATAGTCACAGGTGATGCCTAAGATGTCAGGACAGAGAGTATCTGCTGTCTTAAGGCACAATTAAGAACATTTTCCAAGCAGTTAGAACAGGTATTCCCTACTGTATCTTTGTGAAAAAAAAAAAAAGTCTTAGAAGTGGATACTAAAAGCTAGGCCATGTGTATCACATAAGCAGTAGGTGACGGTAGAAGGAGGCAGTTGATCTTTCCTTCTCAGGGGCAGCAGCTTTTCACAGTTGGCTTCCCAAAGTAGCGTGGCTTCAGAGGTGACTGAAGTGATTTTACATCTGGGTTTGTTCTGGACTGTTTGTTTCTTCTACCTGAAGCTGCAGCCAGCTCCAGTCTAGAGCCTAAAGAATAAAAGTTCAACACTAGCTTACAGTTGAGCTTTCTCTAGAATAAAAGGGGAAGCATGCTAAGAGTTTTAAAAAATTTACTGTGAACAAGTTGGTCAACGTAATTTCACGATGAGCCATCTGACGGCCGTAAAGGAAACCCTTAACCTACTTGTATTCTCTAATTTACTTTTCAATATTCTGCATCATTAAATTAAGCATCTCTGCCCACCACTGTATTGCCACCCAATCATCCCAAATTTGAGTGCAATTTTGCAGTACTTGTGTACATCAGCCAAGTGCCTTCCCCCATCCTTTACTGTTCAGTGCAACACAGATCCCCAGTGCAAGGCTCCCAGTCTCAGCAAGCAGAGTATGTCAGTCGGAAGTTCACGGGGGAGCGGGTGCTTCCTATCTCCACAACTCCTACTCTCATCTTGTCCAAGAGTAAGTTGCAGATTTCAATTAGCTGTATGAGTGGTGGCAAAGTTGCACAAGCAGAACTTTGAAGCCATGCGCTTCCCCAGTCCATTTATAGAAGAATAAATACATTACCATGAAACTCTGCTCCTGCTCCTTCATTGTGTCGTGCATCACGTTCTCTAGTTGGCTACAAAGTTTCTGAGATTCCAGCAGTAGCTCCTCACTGAAAGGGACAATTATGACACTATTTGAGACAGCAGTTTGAAGAGATGCTGCTTCTATCGTTAAGTATTTCTGGCAGCTATGCTGCAGAACACTGAAGTCAGTCAGGTCATAAGCTTGTCATTCAACTTGAAAAGTTGATGGCATCCCCAGATTTACTGGGACAGGGGAAAAGGAAATGTGTTCCAAGATGGAATTGGGTTCTTATCATGTGGAGTCACTGTTGCTAGAGAAAAAGCTGAGAACAGCCTATAAACTTAAGGATTGAGCAACATGCAAATAAACAAACCAAGGTCTCTCATTCCAGTTCATTTAAGCAAGCCAGAACTACACATGCTTGGTTACAGCAGTCTCTCCTCGATGATACAGCTCAGCTACTCTCACCTTACGTGATAATGCTTCAACAGTTGTTGTTGGCAGTGTTACTTCCAAGTGAGCCCAATCATTTCAGATTAAGAAAGAAAAAAACCCCACCTTTATTAGGCAGGGGGAAGTGAAGCTACACATTATTCCCTATTTTTCATAAGGAAGATTTGCAAGCCCCAGGAAGTCTTAACTACTACGTAAACCAAGACTGCTGACAATGCAAGCTCAACACAAAGTGTAAAATGTGAGAAAGCCTGTGTGTCATTATTTCACAAAGCAGGAAGCCCAGCTTTGTAGTGCTGGCATTAGCAGCTGCAGAACTCCAGACTTTGCCTCACCTTTTTCTTACAGATTCCGATAAATTGTATGTTCCAGAAGGGACCTGCAGCAGCAGCTGACCAGAGCTGCCAAGACGTGATGTGTTCATGCTCTCTGGACTGCCAGTAACAGGGCCGCGAACTTTACTCTGAAGAAAACACAAAAGATTCAGACTGCAATTATTTCCACTAGTTTTCAGCAGCCAGGAATACGAGACAACCTGGAACTTGGCTTTAATGCTTATTCAAAATAAAGAAAAGAACAAAGAATTGAATGTAGGACATATTCAATTTACTATTATTTCAGTAACCTGTGCTACAAACCATGTTTTCAGGTTAAAGTGGAGTTTTTATTTTACTTACACAAGCAATTTTCAGCAAGTTCCACAGTTCTTTCTGTCGTTTCTCCTGAAGCCTAACAACTGTTTCCTCATCTTCACTCATCAGATCCATCACTTTCTCCACTCTGGGGAACAATTCCAATGCCTTCTGTTTGCAAACTACAGTTTTACTATTAAAAAAGTAAAAACTAATCAGACCGCACATAGGCCACTGCAGTGGGAGAACACTTCTGAAGTTACTTATTTCCTGTAACACTGCAAGATCTCATTAGCTGTATACATTGGGTTTTAAACCTTCTATTGCTGGAAGAGAAAATGCCTTCTCTCAACCCTCAATAAAATCTACAAAGCTTACCTGAGCTGAGCATAAATGACTCGAACTTTTTTTTCAAAGGTCTGGATTGCCTGTAGGAGCAGTCGTACTATTTCCTGGCTGTCACCGCTTGTCCTCTGATCTGGAATGAGAGTCAGTGTTATGCAGAAAGGCAGGTTTATAGGACAGAGTGAGAAGATTCTTAGTGGCTTGTTTCCACTGCTGCTTCAATCCTGAAATATCCAAAGTTCAGGATATGCAAGTTTGAGTGGAATGAATTACACTGGATTTTAGCCAATCTTCTTCAAAATTTAAAGAACTTGAAAAGGAGAGCTGGGACTGTATCAAAAGGAACAGCCATGTCTTTCATCCTTCCTACACAGAAGCAGCAGCATATGCTTGTGGCAACAGCCTGCTCTGAGAAGAGCTCCAGAGCAATTTCAAGAACAGCTCACAAAGCACCAAGAAAGCAAGACTGGCCTAGTGTGAAACCGACACTCTGACTCCCCTCTCCAAAAAAAAGGCAAGTCCAGGAGAGTTCATGTGCAGCTAGTGTGTGGGCAGGCCTAGAAGACAGATAGTTTTCTCAGGGATCATTACTACATTTCCTAAGTTACTATCCATACAAAGCAAGCTGACCTTGAGCTAAAGTGTCTTTTACCTCTTGGCTTCTCTCTCAGTCTCCGGTACAGCTCTCTGGCTTGTTCTTCTCTAGAAGAGAAAGGTGGGAAAAACAAAGAATTTCCCAAGAACCAAAATCAAGAACCAATAGTTTGAGAACTCAAGTCTTTTCTATACCTGTCTGCCACATAGATGAGTCAAAAACTGTCTTTAAAGTCCTCCCAGTCCCCCATAATTTGGGTGGAAGAAATGGCCCCTTCATTGTCCTGTAGTGAGTAAGCTTAGCTAGAAACACTCCTGCACCTGAAGTTCAAGGTAGTTCAACTCACAAATCCTCCAGAGTTCCTCCTTGTTTACGACCTAGTGGGCTTCTCTGCAGGTCCACAATGTCTGTCTGCAGGGCCATCATCCTCTTCACTAACTGATCCACATCATCCTCCTGAAAGCAGGATAGAACATAAGCAACAAAACACAGTCTCAGAGACACTACCACTCACATTGGTTCTTCCTTTCTCATTCATATTTCTAAACACACCAGCAAGATGCAAACAGCAGCCTCAGCCAAAGACAAATGAGAATATGAATAATTTTGATTCAAGGAAATCAGGTTGGTGCTCTTGGATAAAACAACTTCCAAGACATTTTTGTTTTTTTCACAAGATCTCCCTTTTTCCCCTAAGCCTTATAACAGAGTGAGCTTTGTGTAGTACTAGTAATGGACAAAAATGGTGCCATGCAAACCAAGGCAGGGAATCAGTCCAGACACAAAGAGTTTCTATTTAAGATGGGGACAATAAAGAAAAAGTGTGTGGGGGGAAGACAATAAAAACAAGCCTATTTTTCTTTATGATAAGCAGTAAGATTTAAAAACATACCCGCCCACAAAGTTCCACAGCTTGCTCCATCTCCTTCCAGGCAAACAGCAGCTTCTCAGAAGCTACAAGAATGAAAGCAGAGTGATTGGTTTTCTCAGGTTCACAGAGAAAGAGGCAAGTGTTTTTGTGAGGATAAGAGGCATGAAAAGACCTGTTTGCAGATGCTATACTCACTAATTCCAAATTCAATCTGCTCCTTATACTTTTCCAGATCGATTTGGATGCTTGTTTTAAAAAAGTCCAGCTTTGCTTTCAGCTGCTGAGAAAGGGAGGCCATAGAATTCTTCATCTTCGAGAGGGTACTGTTGTAACGCAACAGATTCATCCTGCATGGACGAGAAGGTCCCGTTAGCCTCCAAAACTAAAAATCCAGGCTTCCACTTACATCCAAAGCAGATACTCGAGGAAGCAGTGAGTACAAATGCAGTTGTGCCAAAGGGTTAACTCTCAGCTTTTCATTAATCCTTTATAGCTCCAGTCATGGGCTTCCCCATTCCAACAGGGTCCCATTTCTGTATTTTCCCTTTCACCAGAGCACAAAGACAGAGGTAAGTATTCTAGAAAAACTGCCACCATACATGGCTGCTCGCTGCCCCTGCTGAAGCCGGTTACAGTCCTCTTTCAGCATCCGGATCGTGTGCCAGATCTGACCCCACACTTTCCTCAATTGGAAAAAGTGGAGATTCTTCTTTGGATCCTGAACTGAAAACAGAGGAGGCGGAGGAAAGGGAAACATAAATATCAACGTGAAGCATGAAAGCAGTGCTATCACAAAACAGACCGAAACGTTAATCCTTTGAGGGACACATTATCACCTGTGAAGCCTTGAGCTGGATAACCCCTGTGCAGTTCCCCCAGTATATAAAAATCAAACATTTCCCTTCTTCAGTTATTCTAATAAACTGAATAAATGACAGTTCACTGTACTGCTTCTTCAGTCCCAATATGCAAAAGCTCTCTCTAGTCTTTCTACATGATACAGACCGCAGAACGCAGACCCCCCTCACGTTCATGCCAGAGAAAGTCCTTACGGATGCAGTCAACGCTTTCTGGATGAGGACGCAAGGCCACCTGAGCCTCGTAGGAAACTTTCTTGTTATCAAAGAGGAAGAGAAGGTCTATGTCTGCAGCTGCAGTATCATTCACCTGCAGAAGACAAAAGACTCAACTAGATTCTCTCAGGAAAAGCCAGCCTCGTAAACAGAACATTCCTCCTGAGCCAAACACAGAACACCAAAAGGCAATAGGGTGCCTACGCCACAGGGGCTGCTAGGTCTCTGTGGGTGCTATGACAAAAGCCTGCCCTAACAGCAGGGAGTGCAGTGATCCCAAAGTGAGAGCAGTGCCTGCTGATTCACTCAACAGCAAGAAAGGGAGTATCCAGACTCACCTTGCTATCAGCTGTAGGTTTAGTGACCAACTTCTGAGAAAACAATGCAAGTCCTGCTTCCTGCAGTAGCTCCTGATCCTGTTCTGGAATTCCTGTATCTGACTGAATCCTGGCCTTCACACTCTGTAGAGTCTCCTCCTCTGTCACAGGGTAGGTGTGCACAGTTCCCGTAACCATGTTCAAAACATGAAGCAACTACAAGAAGAGTAACGTGGCATGAGAAAGGCTGAAGATACATTGGTCATGTTTGAGCAGAGATTGCTGAGTCAATGGCCACCAATAAACTGTTCAAAGCACTTGGCAGACTGAAAAGAAGTCACTTTGCAGCTACTTCCTAACATTATGGCAAAGTCCTTGTCCTCCATCAAGTGGAAGAGAGGCCACATGGCAATTAAACAGCTTCAACTGTAGAATCCTCTATTAGAATATGGAACTAAGCATGCACAGAAGCTATTCACTACTCCCAACAAGCTCAGGAGTATTTGTCCTCAAAGAAGCCAGAGGAAAGCACCTGTCACTAACTGTCAGGAGACAGTTTATGAGTTTCTGTGTCACTCCTCCTCCTAAGTCAATGACTCAAGCCTCTTCTCTCGTGGGCTAGAGGCAGCTGCTCTCTGGAAAACTTTTCAAGGTTATACAGATCTGTTGCTTACCTTCAAGTTCAAAATGTCATCCAAAGCTTTGAAACAGCCGTTGGGTCCATATGTAGGATCTGTACCTCTCTGACGTGGGTGCCACATTAACATGAGTTGCAGCCATTTCTCCAACCTCCCAGACAAAACACTGAGCAATAAAAACCAGAAGGAGATCAGAAGAGGTAAAAGTGCATTTGCAGTCACCATATGGCCCAGGTGGGTCAGTGGGAGGACTGACAAACAACTACGCCCCTTTCTCCCCTCAACACTCAACCTCTCCCCATCACAAATGCAGTGTTTAGAAGGCAGAAACCAAGACTCATACCTACACAAGTCTGACAAGCGACACAAGTACTGCCTGTGTCGTGCACTCTATTCACAGATTAACATAGTAAGGCATATAATATAAGCCTGGTCCTTTTGCAGAAGAACCATTTTATCCCAGCAGGGCAATTTCTAGTACTAACCTGTTTAGATTGTTCGGGCAGGGCAAATTGCTAGAAAACTTGACTTCTCCCGATAAGTCTTCTGAAACAACAATATCCAGCTCACTCTTCTGACGCACTTTTGTATGCCTAATGAATTCAAGCAAGTACAATGGTAAAATAATCACCTGCCTTTCCCAGTCTGCATATTAGTAGGCTCTTAAAGTTACTCTTAAACAGATATAATACAGAAGCCACTTTGGTTTCTGTTACCTGCCCTGCAGGAGTCAGCCCTTATCCCAAAGAGCAAGTATCAGGAATGTTGAACTTGCTCAGGTAGGTCCAACTCCTGTGAAGGGGGTCAGTCTCCATAAGGGCAAGGAACATAGGGATATTATCCTAAGAATCAAGGGACCACACTTCTACTTCCTCTAAACAGGAAAGTCACACCATGCCCACTCGTCACCCAGCCCCAGCTCACTCACCATTGCACTGGCTGCCAGTTGGGTAGGAATGGTCGGAAGCCTGTAATGCACTCAAAGGCCAGTGTGCCAAAGCTCCAGTAATCCACTGTCACTGTGTACTTCTGCTGTTCCAGCAACTCTGGAGCCTGAGATAGTTTACACACATGAGACAAAGCCACCCAGCTCTTAGCTCTATCCCTAACATCTCATTAACATTTGTACAAAGGATTAAAGACATTACTGAACACTGCCTCTCATGAGCTTCAAGACCCTCTCATAGTGAACAGCATAGGTTACTGGCACTCCTGCTTATTTATAACAGACATAGCTAGCAGACACTGTGAAAACCCAGTATCAGAAAAAAATGGTCACCTTTGCTAGCTTCAGCACCCCAAACACACCCCATACCAGCACAAGTACTTTAATCCCAGCCCAAAGCTTGATAACAGTTAATTCTATCCCACTGAAAAGCAGTAGCTGCTCTTCTAGCTGAATTCCTTCCTTACCAAGTACTGCAGAGTCCCAACAAAGGATGTGCATAGGCTACCCTGATCCAACTCCTTAGCATAACCAAGGTCAATGATTTTGTGTATTAACTGAAACACACAACAGAGAATAAGAATTCTAGACTGAAGTCCTGTTAAAAGCACATCATACAGCAGAAAGAAAAGGTTCAGCTCTTCAAAGGTAAGCAGGAAAGGTGCCAATGAAGAGACAGAAGCAGAAATGGGAGGCTACTGCAGATTCGTAAAACCACAATGAATTTGAAGGTGTCATGGCACACACTTAGCAGTTATGCCTCCAGCTCCTTCCGATGGTCGATCAGTACAGGTCTGGTTCTTTCCTTAATAATTGAAAGCCAAAATGTCAGGTGTTAACAGATGTCTAATACATCTCATCTCAGCTGCACGCGGAATACTATACATCTGACACAGTGACCCAAGACAGGTGTTATCCTAGGCTGAGTGCTTTTGCAGAGGGACCATGAAGCACATGCACGTTCCTCCCAAGCTTACTTGTCTATGCAGGTAGAGACAACTGGTTCCTGCTTACCCTTTGCTCTCCCTGCTGCAGCACAATGTTCTCTGGTTTTAAGTCTCTGTGGATGATCCTGTTCTCATGAAGGTACCTGAGAGCAGAAGCTGAGACACAGAAAAAGCCAATTTTAAGAGCATAATTAACGGTACCTAGCAAAAGCTCAGTAAGGATTCAGTTCTATCTAGTATAAGCATGGCTTTTGCATCAAACCTTGTACAATCAAACATACAATGAAACACTAAGTGCAAGAAATAATGTCAGCATCAAAAAACTCCAGACACAAGCTGAGTTCTCTCTCTGCGTGTTCCCTCACATCCTTCTTGTAAACTGTAGTAACACTGGCTAGCTTCCAGACAGCAGGAACCTCCCTAGACTCCCAAGACTTTTGGTAGATGAACAAGATCATAGAAGGTCAGTCTAAAATGGAGTCACTAAGGTCACTTGGTTGCATTTTGGTAGAGTGGATTCAGCACTAAAAGGGTATCCATAGCTCAGATAACTGAAGGCATTGCTACCACGTACCAATGTCAGATAACAAGATGAGAATAGCTTCTTCCCGCAAGCCGCAGCAATTCTCCAGCTGATTCAGGTACTGCAAGTAAACAACACAGAACACAGTCTTTCCCTTCTATATCCTGAGTGAGGCTCACAGTCCCACAAATCCTCAGGGATGCAAGAAGTTTCGGTAACAGCAACTAAATTCTCTAGAGGCACAAATCTCCATGGACTGTGACTTCCAATAGCAGCAATTACAGCTTCAGGCCTTGGTCTAATTGCATAGAAGGATACAGGAGCAGGTGAAAAAAGTTAGTGTCATCCCATTCTTATCCTTCTATTTGTTCTATCCTTCTTTGCCATTTCCCCTGTCCCTGGCAGTAACAGCTGAAATCTCAGGTCTAAGGTCTGTGTTTTATCTACAGGCAGATTATAGCAAAGTTATTTTTACCTATGACAGACAAAAGTTAATCACTTTCAGGAATGGTATAGCCTACAGATCCACCCTACCCTACGATGGTCTTGGCCATACTCACATACTGTTGTACATCCCTTACACACGCCCTCATCCTCTGTGTGCAAACGCCTCATAGTGTCACTTGCAGCCAAACATAAACAAACATTTTCACAAAGCACTTAAATCCTCAAAAGCTGAACATAATATCAAAGACCAAGCCACCAACACCTACTGATGTCACATGACTAGAATTAGGAAGCATCAGGACGTGAAAACAAATATTTTATGGGAAAATTTCAATTAAAAACCTAGGATCAAATGAGAAGCTGATCCAGCCCTTGGCCGCCACCCCAGGGATCTCACCTTGCGGAGGTCTCCACCTTGGCAGTACTCCATCGCCAGCAACGGCAAGTCATTTGGTGCAAGCTTCTGCATCCCTTCAGGGACATCACGGGCAGCCACCACATTGGGGTGGTTCAGTCTGCAGAATGAAAATTAGGCAAGTATATGTGAGGTTCTGCAATTGCTATACAGTTTCATACGCTCACAGTTATCACTCAAATGTGACTACAGGCTCAGTAACCCTTTTCGAAATTGAACTAGTGAATTCTAAAGGTCTGCATCTTTCACGGATCTAGACTCATTCCAACGCCTCGCATTTCATGCGCAGATAGTGTGTTTCTTCAATGCGTATGCCTTACAAATCTGTCTAGAAAGTACAGCAACGAGCCTTGCAAAGGAGTGCAAGGCAGTCTGTTGCCACCGTTCAGAAAAGACCCAAACTGCAATCAGAGCACTACATCGTAAAACGTCAATCCAACAACCCAAGGGACTGCCCCAGCATAGATATTAAGTCAGGCAAAAGAGCGGCTATGTAGTAGCATTGTTGTAGCGCTGAGGGCACGGAAGACGAGCCGAAGACGGCAGTCCGAGACCTAACTCTGACGAAGCACAACGTGAAGTCTTCTTCAGCGTGAACTTCCACACACCTACCCGCCCCGCAGCGGACCGTGTACCTCCCGGAAGGAGATCCCTTGGGGGCCGGCGGCCAACAGCCTCTCCTACCATTTCCCTCAGCGTACCCGTCAGATCCTCGCTCCAGGGCCGCCCTCCGCACGCGCGTCCCGGGACACTGACGCGACCCCGCGCGGCGACCCCTCCGCCGGGCCCGGCCGCGAGCGAGCACCGGGCTCCGCCCGGCAGCACCGCCGCCCCGCCTCACCTCTTCATAATCTGTATTTCTAGCGCCCAGCGATCGCGGTTGCGCGGGCTCAACTCCTGCCGGCACTGCTTGATGGCCACCTGCTCGCCGGTTTCCTGCGGACACAGCACGGGTTGGGCTGAGCGTGGGCCCCGAGCCGGGGCGCCGCAGGCCAGACCACCGCCTACCTTGTTGTGCCAGCGGATGACGTTGCCGAAGCCGCCGGTGCCGAGGCGCTCCCGCATCTCCCAGGGCCCGCAGGTCAGCGCCTGCAGCGCGGGCGGGCGGTTCATGGCGGGCCCGGCTCCGCTCCGCGGACCCCGCGCTTCCGGCTCCGGCGCCAGCGCCCGCCCCGCCCTTAAAGGGGACGCGCGGGGCCGGAGCTCGGGCCGGTCGGGGCCGGCCTGGAGAGGAGCGAGGAAGTCGTGATCGTCGGGACCGCGATCCGGCGTGGAATCAGGGGCTCGGGGTGAGAGTAGAGCTCGTGGGCTGTGTAAGTAAAATTGCAGAGCTGCCGTCTCCTTCCCCCAGCATCTCCAAAACCTGCCAATCCGGAATGCACCATTTGCGTTTCCCACCGCACCACCGGAGCCAAAGCGCTATTCTGGGCCTTACATCGCGTTTGCATTCTTCTTCCTCCTGGACTGGCTGGCGTGAGGTGCTTTAATGCCACTGCAAAGACACACAACAGCACGGGGAGGGAAGGTGCACTCCAAGACCTGCCACACCTCCAGTCGCCTGGACTGAACCTGCCAAAGCCGAGGGGCACGGAGGGGCCCGTCAGGGTGACATGGGCCTGCTTGGGATATCATGATGTCACACTTCGTCACTGACATTAAACAGTCCTGCTGAAATTATCCAGAGGGTCACGTTAGAGAAGAGCCAGTAGATGGTGCTTTAGAGAGGAGACGCTTCTATTGCTGGCTTTCCTAAAATATGTTAAGCACTACAAACGGCACCATACTCTATTGTCCATAAGCTATGAAAAGACAGAAAATAATTTCTGAAATCTTCCCCTATGGCCATTAGTTTGTTAGCATCTTTAATCGAGAAGTCAAATGGCTGTTATCTTTAAAAATAAAATAAATTAGCCCCTGCTTACTCAGCAGTGTTCAATCACCTTTTTCTCAACAGCTGGGAATCCCTTGTGGAAAAAGTCAAATGCAGCTACCCTTAAATCATATTTATTGCAATAATGTTATCACCAGCACTTTTGACTCTTGGAGAAATACATGTGATAACCTTGACATAGATTTCCATGCAGAGAAGAGCTAAACATACAGAGTACCCGGTGTTTCATCTTTACCGTTATGCAAAATAACCACTACCATGCTTCCCAAATGAGGACTCCACGCAGCTGCTTCCTGAGGATGGAAGTCCCTCACGCATCGGTTCTTATATCTTACACTAAATTCTATCAGGAACCTGATTGCTAGTGCATCAGTTCCAAACAGTCAGGACACATCTGTTACTGTAACAATTGCATCACTGACTGTTTTCCTAACCCAGCCCTAAGATCAGCTCTCAACCTGATCATTCAGATTTGTCCGCCACACTTTGATAACTGAATACCTCGTGACCACACCCTGGTGAGTAGATCTTTATTTTCTAGGATGAGTTGTATCAGTGAACATTTAACTCTGGCCCTCAACATGCTGTTCCGTATTGCTATCTAAAGTTCCGTAGAAGTTTCGCTCATTTAACCTGCAAGCTCCCCTGATTGTTTCTTCTCCCATGGCACTGTTCAGGGCATGCTTTGCTCCACATGCAGGTCAGGGTCTCTCTGAGAGCCAACATCTTAATTCAGAGTACAGCACGCTACACGTGTGCTTCAAACAGGAGTTTCTCAGTGCTAGGACTAAGTCTACATATTGCAGACCTCTGATTACATCAGAAATAATACAGCTGTGCATTCACTCACACTCCTAGAAGCATGATGGGACAGGACATTTCATCCACATACCATTCTGTCACTGAAGCTTAAGGTGGTCAATGGCGAAAAATTGTTTTGAAGACTGAATCTGCGCTCCGACTGGAAAAGAGACAGAACAAAACAAATGGGCTGTAAAATTCAGCAGCATGCCAGCAAGCAGCTTTCTTCCTGTTCCTCACAGGCTCCCTCCCCGACAATCTGGACGCCAGCCGCCTGCCTGGACCGTCCCCACGATGCTCGGGAAGGGGTGGGATGCGGACAGCACGCCCCACTGCCCAGGGAGTCTCCACCCCCTCAAGTGGGGCTGGAAGTAGGACAGGAGCTGATCAGAGCAGAGACACAGGAAACACAAGACCAGACTAGTTTGGAAAGGAAATCAAGAGAATACAGAAGAGAAAAAGCAAAAAAGGTAGGTAGTACTCTGCACCTGTTTTAAAAAGTGCATTTCCTGTTTTCAACATCAATGGCATTGTCATTAAATATTATTAAATATTACTATTTAATAAATCCCACTGAAGCGCCATAATAGTTAAGTAACTGAGCTATTACCTTTCAGCTTTTGAAGATATTCATAGTGTGGGTAAAGCTGCTAACTTTCAGTTGTTTCAAGAAAGCTGAAGCTTTCCAGGGAAAGGGCTGACAGCCTCGGGCTCGGACCAGTTAAGCAAGGAGGAGTCTCCTGCACAAACAACATTAGCAAAAGAACTTCGAGGAAGAGTTACGGACAAATATCTCGATGGTAAAATAAGGAGACTCAGAGAACTAGGAGAATGTATCTAATCTTCCCAGGAGGAGATCAGACTATGCTTTTCACCCCGGGTTCCAGAACATGATAATGGAGGGACAAAGAAGAGGAGGAAGGTGGGTCATCTTCAGTTCTCCCTAAACACGTTTCTCTTTAAATGTGGCCAAAACCACAGGAAATACTGAGAATGATTCCCAAAACAAAGCCAGACTTTGAAATATCCATTTCCTCCAATGTCCTCAAAGACTACAGAATCTTACTTTTGTTTTCTTTTGGTTTTTTAACTCTTTCCCCCCAAAACAGAGGTCTGTTTGTTATATTTTTAAGGAGAAATAGTACATGTCTGCTACTCATCTGCTTCATTCAGAAAAGGGATACAGAAGCACTTTATCCAGACAACAGGAAAAGGCAGCAAGGGTCTGCAGTCTGTTGCTTGAACTAAAATCAAGATAGCTGTTCATCAGCAAGAGAGCTATTAGTGCTACAGATTCAGAATCAAAGTATTTTGGAATGGACATTTTCTGACATTGGGAGGAAGGAGAGCTACTTTCAATTTTTGGGGACATGGTTTACTGGTGGATTTGGCAATGTAAGTTTCACAGCTGGACTCGATCTTAAAGATCTTTTCCAACTTAAATTAATCTATGATTAATGACTTTTTGTTCAACCGTGATACATTTTTTTTTAGATCTTATTCCACATTGGGAAGGTAATGCTCACCCTATTACTCCTTAGAAAGGCAGAGATGCTCTGAATTATAAGGTTTTTATCATGAAGATGTGACCCAAAGACAAGGCATGGAGTAATTAAGGTTCTCAGAAGATGTTCTTGTGAATCTTTTCAGTCTGACTTGCAACTTAAGTCTCCACTTTTTGCAGCCTAAAGCCTAATGATGAGAAATCACAGCCTAAACTATCCTGCTGTACTCCTGGTTCTGCTTCAGAAACTGGACATTTTGTGCCTTTTGCTTTTACTCTGAACAAATTATAAAAGAACAAAAAAAAACCAAACCAAAAAAACTATCAAAAAACCACAGTCTTTCTCCATATTAGGCTTGAATTCAGATTTATGACTCATCTATCATCCAATTTCACCAGCTGTTATCCAGCTGCCTTCTCTGGCTTTATATAAACAGAGTCTTAGCTCCTAATTTGTGGAAGTAGTAGTTTTCTCAAGTAATTGAGTTAGCGTTCTATATATAACGTAGATGATAAAAAGATGATGGTGTGGGAAACTGTGCCTGAATATTATTTCAAATATTTAAAACCGCAGGGCAATCCTAGAGATTGGGAATTAAATTGTATCTTCTTGCCTGCTACTCTCACTCCCAACTCTTGGTTTGTATAGGAGGTGTTACATTTTTAAAGGAAGAGAGAAAATGAACTTCTGGTGCAGGACTTGTTCAAAGCAGGGAGGTCCACGCCATTTACATCACACTTTCACAATTCCATGATCTCAGCTATCTAGACTGACTGCTATAGCAGTCCTGGTTAGTACAAAGGATCAAGCCAAATCTGTTCACACGGGTGATTACTTAGGTCTTGTTCAATTGTTAAAAGGAGCTACTGTTACTGCATGCAGGAGTAACTATTAGTTTTAGAAAGAAAATTACAGGTTCAAGTCAGGAAACCTGTGATAAAGTTATTGATCTTACTGTAAGAATTCAGATGACATCATAATGACAACCCCAGTCCTTAAAAGCTATTACTCAACTCTGAAAATTAATAACATCTTCACAGTTTTTAATATATGTATTGGGCCTTGCTATTTAATGCCATGTTCCCAAAAAGTCCCACTGGCACTAACTTTCTAAACTTCTGACACTTTATGATCATTTGCGTCCATCTTACTAATTTAAGTTTTTCTATGAACAACAGCTTCCTCTCCCCTGTTGCTGGCTGTATCAATAAATCCTCATTTAAAGTCCTCAAGTTCAGCAGTGTTTCTAAATATAAAATAGAACTTCACTAGTTACCAAACTCATGCTGCTGAGGTCAGGCTCTACTGGACTTCTTTGACACGCACACGTTTGCCTGACCGTTGGCAGTTACTACAAGGTCACCAAGACAAAAGAATGGGCAAAACACATCTTCTGGGTGATTTTGCTACTGGGATAAGTAGAGGAGCAGGGAGCCCACAGCAAAGTGCATTGCCTTCACAGGCAATGAACCAACTCAGAAAGGCCTTTGCCGCCTTTGTCAAATGCAATGTATTTTTCTGCTACGAGGATGAGGTTTGAAATGGCATTTAGTACATTAAGGGGAGAAAACATGTGTTGCTTAATTTTGGTGGTGAAATTTTGTATCTGCTGGAAACTACGCCATGTAACGAGTGTGTCCCCGCTGCTCAGAATTTTCTCTCTGCCCAACAGCTGCCCTAAAGCAGTCAGCACTTACACAAGTTGTCGGCTTTGCTGAAAGAAGTCACTTTTTCTCCTTTGTTAGGAAATAAACTTGGGGAGCGGAAACCAGGGCACAAGATGGTAGCACACCTCACTGCAGTCAGTGGCTACACAAATCTAAATTCACGCTTCCGCCAAGAAACTTTCCTGCTCGAGGCCAGATAAAAGTAAATTTTGCTACAAAAGGAAGAAACACAGAAGGGTCACAGTACCCAACTGCTCCTCCTATAGCTATATGTGGCCAGGTCAGAGCAGCAATTTCACCAAGTAGGAAATTAACCTCTGATGAGTGAAGAGAGAAGTAGATTTTTAAAGCAAATAAATAAATGGAGGCAGAAATCCAGATTCATCATTAACCTCAACCGCACCGTAACAGACGGTGATCTCCCACAAGGGAATGAAGGTTCTCTCCCAAGACTACTGATGTAGGAGTCAGACTATGTAAGTCGGTCTGGAGAAAGCAGAAACTCTTCATGGGTGATTGAGTAGGGCTTTGAAGTGTAAAGCTGCTGAAGGGATTAGAGAGAATAAGGTGTCATTGTGACTGCATAGAAGCGACGTATGGAAAGATGCTGCAACAAATAAATGAGAACATCAGAACAAAAGCTAGCCTGCCAGCCCATTGCCATACTCTGCCTTTTTAGCAAAAGCATATGATAATAGCAAAAACTAAAAGCTCAGCTGGGGAGAAACTGTAGAAATATTGAAAATAAAAGACACAGCGGTGCTGTCCTCATCTATCCTCAAGCAAAGTCATTTTGCCTGCACATCCTCTACAAAAGAGAGAAGCTTTCACTCTCACCCAATGCAGCAGTCGGTACAGAAAATGCAAATCCTCTTAAACCACTGTTACCACAAACTGACCCTTCAGCAGACTTCTGTGGCTCTGCAAGAGATCTCTCAAGTAGGTGTCAGTAACCTGAATCTCAAATTAACACATTCAAATCACCATTACACATCAAACAAGCTCATCTCTGATAGTGTTCATAATACTGTTGGCATCCAGCAACCTTGGGAAAAAGGAGTTGGAATTTACTTATGTCAGTCTCATTCCCCAGGAAACATTCTCGGTTTCCTCCAGACCTCAAAGAGTGTGCTTTAGCTTGTCAGGTTTCTAAGTTTATCAAGTAAAAGAAGATCTGGGTCAAGCCTGGCAGTTTCCCCTGTCCAGGAAGACCAGGACAGCTAGACCAGACAGCTGAGAAGTGACAGGTTGAAAATATGTAAAAAGAATTTTCATAATTTAAAACTTTCTCTTAAAGTTACACCTTGAACTCCGTTCACACTGTAAACCTCCTTTGTTCAACATCTTACTTTTTGTCTCTATAGATAACTTGAGATTTGGAGCTGATGTGGAAAACACTCAGAATGGAAGGCAAACTCCCATGTCTCCTCATGCTGGTGGGAGCAATCATGACTGCCCAATGTCAGGTAAGAGGCTAATGCATCAAATCATTCTCTTGCCATCCTCCTGTGTTTTCAGCAGCACTTCCTCACCATCAACTCCAGCTGTCTGCATCAGGCAGAAGGAAAATCTGCTTAGCTCACTAGAAATCAGAGGAAGAAAACTATTACAAAGTAATCTACCTCTAAGCTGTAGAGTTGTAGATGTAATTTCCCAGTAATGTGTTATCGTGGCTGGTTTTCATTTCAGTAAGCAAGTCCTCTCCAGGTATTCTTGGTGTATCTGTTCACTGTCACCTTTCACTGTTAATAAGAGTTCCATTGTAACCACCCTTTAATTTTCTATGGTCATCATCTTCATCATTATTCTCACTTAAAACTCTACATCAGTGGTTCCCTTGTCCCCTCACTTTAAGCCTAACACTGCACACAGCTTGAGTCAATGTTACACAATTCTAAAATGTTTAGTCTCTTTCTCAAAAAATTGCTATCCCATCCTTCCTCATTCTTTTTATGTTCTTTCTCTTGTGGCCTGATCAAAGAAGCTTTCTAAATTGGTTTCTTCCATAGAACTTTATCCAAAATATTTCATTTAACTGGCTGCAGGAGACATATCTTTTAAAGGTAATCAAGCTACAAAGTCTTATGGGGAAACTGCATGTCAATGAGCAAAAGCAACAGCTTGTTCACTTTATTTGCTTGAACCCCCTTCAAAATAGCAGAAAGCTGACACGCTTTAGTTAGCATTTGCAACACCCCAAGAGCACATAATCACTTCACACACAATGTGAGTACAGCACATCCCAAGTTCACGTCACTCAGATGACAAGATGACCTGGTAATCTGTGGCAATTGAATGATTTACAATTCTTGGTACCCATACTGAGATACTAGAGGCACTTTTCACTGTACTCTCTGACAAGAAGGGCAGACAGTTCCTCAGAGCTTCCCTGATTTACATGACCTCAAGGAGAGGACTGACTCTTTACAGGCACTTGTTCTCTCATTTTTTTTAAGAGAGCAGTTACTCACAGAATTAACCTTCTTTGCTTGCAGGGCTTACACATGCGTGTCAAACGAGGAGCCAGATCTAGAGGTAAGCCAGGCTACCTACAACCATGTTACCTGGAGCCTTATAAACATGGGAGAGAAAAGCAAATGATGCTTTCAAGGAATGGAGCCTGAAAGCTGCTTGTCACGGTTATCTGGATGAGAGATTCAGAAGGTGAAATACCAGACTGTTAATACCATCCACAACTTATAAGTTTTCCCCTCCCTCTGCTCATCTTCAAAGAAAAGAGGCCAGTCAATAGTGAAATAGTACATCCAGCAGCACAGCAGTGAGAGAGATGGGACAGTTGTGGTCTGAGAAGGAAAAAGGGCAACCTGTTAGATGCTCTCATCATGGATACTTTTCTCCTGGAAATAGAAGGGAGTCCTTTTGCTCAGCCAGGTCTTTTCACTGAATCTCTAAAAGAGCATTTCCTTTCTCCAATTACAGCCATTTGCAAAGACAATTCATCTGGAGAAATTTACCAGCACAGGGGGACCTGGCTGAAGCTTTCAGGGAGCAGAATAGAATATTGTAGGTGCGACAGTGGGCGGAGTCGCTGCCACACCGTGCCTGTCAGAGGTGAGTATGACAAAGAAAAAGGAAATGGTGAGAGACTGTCCATCTAATCATCTTAAAGAAGAACTCCACTGTCAGATACAGAGTTACTGCATAGAAAATTTGGCTTGGAATAGAATAGGATAGAACTGAAAATACCAGTATACACTGATTCAGGCAGAAACTAAGTGGGAGTGGGTAAGGGGCTGAGAAAGTCTCTCAACAGCATATATGGAGAGAATGGAACCACAGAAGAATGGAAGCACTGCACAAAAAGGCTGTAAGCACAGCAATAACAGGTAGGTAGTGAAAAACAGAACAGGCTAAAGGAGACTGACAGGAGAGGAAATAAGCGTATACATTGCCAGCTTCTTGCTTCTGTGAAATCAGTATTTCCTGGCTTTTGTTTATTCCACAGCCTGCAATAGAAATAAATGCTACAATGGGGGCCAATGTTCACAGGCATATTATTCCCCACAACTCTTCATCTGTCAGTGCCACCAAGGTTTCTCGGGGAAGCAGTGTGAAATAGGTGAGTATACCACATCAACTACTGTGAACCGTGTTATTGGTTTTACTATGCAGTGCTAAAGGATGAGGTACCCAGAAGCTCCAGCTGTATACCAGGCTCTCTATTAAGCTGTCTTTTTTTATCCTAAAGCTACTACTATAAAGAACTTTTAAGGACACCTGGGCTGTGTACAGCATCTCTTAATAAAACTCTTAAATTTTGTAGTTAAAGACCTTCATATATACTTACAGTCTGCCTGACAAGGCATTTTCACTGACTTACTAGACAATACATCTAAGAGCCAAGTTTAAACAGAACAGAGACTTGGGAACTGTCTGGGAAATAACTGGGATGCTGTCCTTACAGAAACATTTTATTCCCTTTTGTTCAGATACTGAAGTTAAATGCTACAAAGACACTGGAGTAACATACAGGGGTACGTGGAGCATGACAGAGAGTGGAACTGAATGTTTAAATTGGAATAGCAATGGCTTGGTGAACTGGACATACAGTGGCCAAAGAGAGGATGCTGCTGAGCTGGGACTGGGCAATCACAACTATTGCAGGTGAGGGGCTGGTGGCACACAGGTCAGAGCCATAGGAATCAGTCCACTCTAAGAGCTTGGAGTAAAAGAATGGCTGTTTGCTATAGTCTGATACCAAGCAGAGAACACTCTGCACAGGTGCAGATACTGTGCAGCCCACGAGCAGTAATTGCAACTTTTGTAGACGTATCTGAACTTCAGATGCTTACGGCAGACTACAAAATGCAGACATCTCTCACCACCCAGTCTTTCCCTTCTCAGTGCCTAAACTCCATTTGTAATTCAGTTTCCTGCAGCTCCAGATCCTGATCAAAACTCTAAAAATATAGTGCTTCCTGTACGTGAACTAAACTGCACAAACATGCTGTCCACTTCTGCTAGCTACTGGCCATCTCATCTTCACTTCCATGTACTCCACAGTTTTATAATTAAAATAGGAATGCAAACAACTTCTGATGGTTCAGTCCACATCTTTGCTGCAGAGCAGAACTAAGTTACTGACCTAGATGGCCAACACGGGACTATTGACAATAGCTTTATAATGATGCATAATATTGTAACTCTTTCAGAAACCCAGATGAGGATTCCAGACCTTGGTGCTATATCTATAAAGGGGGAAGGTACACCTGGGAACACTGCAGTGTGCTCCCCTGTTCAAAAGGTACATGCAGGGGACAGGGAATGAACTTTGGAATTTCCGTTATTCACTGCATATGTAAGGGTTCTCTGTGGACTCGTGGTATTTCTGTAGCCTAAAAGTTGAGACTCCCGTGTTATAATTAAGCTTTTAATGTTTATGACACCAAGAGACTAAGATATGTATAGCTCATATACAGATGCCTCGACAGAAAGCACACCTAGGAACAACTCACAGGTTCACATCCATCAGTTAACGTGCAGCTTTCTTATTGAAGTTAGGAACATCAACTGCAGATCTGGAAGAGGCACAGATTACCGAGGCAGTCACAGTGTTACCAGTTCTGGAGCTACCTGTTTGAAGTGGAATTCTCGAATCCTTGTCAACAAGCTATATACTGCTTGGAGGAGAGATGCTTACCAGCTGGGCCTTGGTAGTCACAATTTCTGCAGGTATGTAGTCAGTTATAGAATTAAAAAAAAATGCCACCAAATTGTCTTGTGATACTCTTAAGGCAGGGCTCTAGTCTTTTACACGGCTTATTAAAGCACAAGAAATATATTACTGGTGGGCATGAAGCTCACTCACAATAGTAATTTTATTCCACCTGACCTATCTATGCTTCTCTGACATCAGACTCCATAATTCCATGTGCCCTTAGGGCCCTCTGTATCTCTAGGAAAATCAAAAATAATACACTCGGGTCACCGAGTGCTGTTTGAGTCTGACACCTTTAGGTCCCTGTAAACTCTCTGCAGATCTGATAACACAAATAGCTCTTCTCTTTCCTGTGCTGCAGGAATCCTGACAATGACAGCAAGCCCTGGTGCCACGTCCTGAAAGGAAATCAGCTCACATGGGAGTACTGCAATGTGCCTACTTGCTGTAAGAATACCAGCACTTCTGGTTCTTCTCTTTCTTTGAAGCATTACTGTCCTGCATGTCATCTGTATTAAACGCAAGCCTCTTACAGTAAAATAAGAGCTGGAGAAAAAGAAAAAAATCTTTCTGAAAAAAAGAAAGAGAAACTGTAGCTCCACTCTCACAGAAGTGCCTTTTTCTCTGCCAGAAGGGAAGATTTCAGAAATGGAGGACAGGAAAGGCAGGGTTTCCTTACTGTATTTTTCAAATCAGAATACAAGTTTCCTAGGAAACGGGTGAGTCAAATACTAAACAGTTCACAGCAGGCTGCCTCAACATGGACTCTTAACCCAACAAGCTCTTAACTCAAACTGAAAGCAAGAGTGCCTGAACAAAAACCCTATTTTTGGATTTGTCATCCACAGCCACCTGTGGCTTACGGCAGCGCAGAGTACGCCAGTACAGGATTAAAGGTGGTTCCTACACAGACATTGCAGCTCATCCATGGCAAGCTGCCATCTTTGTGAAGTATCGCCGAGTGCCTGGAGAGCACTTCCTCTGTGGAGGAATTCTAATCAGTTCCTGCTGGGTTTTGTCAGCTGCTCACTGTTTTGAGGAAGGGTAAGTTGAGGATTCAGTACTGTCTGGGGGAAAAAAGTCTGAAAAATAGAAGCATCCAGTATAGCCTTACCAGGAGGGTGTAAGACTTGGGAAAAAAATGTCTTTATCCCAGTAAGTCAATATGCACTAAAGATTACAGTTAATTGTCTGAGCATTACAGAGAAACTTTTAATTGGACAAACTAGCAGAATGGCATTAAGGTACCGCCACAGCAGACTTTCAGATAGCTTAAGAACAAAGTTGTCAATACACATGCAGAGCCATCTGAAACATGAGAACAGCAAGAGCTTGGCAGAGGAGCTTTGCCATGATGGCTGTAAGCAAACAGAACAGAAATGAAGGCAAATAACTCACTTGAGGTCAAACTGCCTGGGTAACGAAGTAGCAATAGTGCTAAAATGAAAAAAGGCACAGAAGTTCCAACAACACATCCTCAAGGGAAGGGACCACTCTAGTTAACATGGGAATAAAGACTCTCTTGTTCCTCAGCTTTAGTACAAATCAGTTGAAGATTGTGCTGGGTAGGACTTCCCGAGCAACTCCTGAGGAAAATGAACAGAAGTTTCAAGTAAAGAACTACACTGTGCATCAGAGTTTTGACTCAGAAAATTTCAACAATGATATTGGTAAGAACTTTTCTGACTTTGTGACTGGAAAGGTCATGGTTTGCTGAAGTTTGTCGTTAACGAAGTGGGGATTTTTTCCCCCTCTTCAGCTCTGTTGCAGTTGAACTCGGATGCAGAAGACTGTGCTGTTGAAACAGGCACTGTCCGTGCTGCCTGCCTCCCCATGCCGGAGCTGCAGCTGCCTGACTGGACTGAATGCGAGATCTCTGGTTATGGCAGAAATGAAGAATGTAAGTAGAAGATACATGTCTACATGCAAGTAGAAGACGGTATGTCCAAAGCTTGAGTCCCCCGCCCTCAAAGAATTCAAGCCTTTAGAATAATTGAATGTGTAATGTATCATATTGGCTTACAGGAGCACTGCAAAATGTATGTAGGAGTTACTCAAAACCAAGTGTTGCTGTAAGTTATTTGTCTGTGTTCTGTCAGTTGTATGGGCTAGTAGAGTATTCCTTGATACTCTCCACAGTACAGAACCAAAAAAAGGTACAATGGATAAGGTAGGAAAGACAGAAAATTTGCAATCAGGGCCACCACATTTCTGCTGTACTCAGTACATTTAGATACTGTAATTTGGACAGAAATCCACTTCTGTCAGGGTTTGATATACCATACAGTTGCAGATAGATGCATTAGTCTAGAAGATACATTGGCTATGCAGAGATTAGCAAAAAACCAAAAAAGCTAAAGAAATAACAATCCCAGATATATATTAAAAGGCTGACTAAACTGTTTTCAAAGTGAGCTGTAACAAACAGGAATAAAAGCTGTCTGAAAGTATACACGGGCAGACCTGTATTTAAAGCAAAAAAACCCCAGCTCTTGTATTACTTTCTTGATTTTTGTTTTTTTGGTTTTTTTTAATTCTCTAACTTGTAAACATTTTAAGACAGAGACATTGAAGCATCCATCATACAAGACCTAATCACAGTTTGGACCCATAGGGTTTTTGGAACAGACCTAAAGATGTAGCATATAAGTGTGGCATGAAGTGTTTTTAAAGTGCTTTTAAAGCTTGTCCTCAGCTTTGCTTACAGGGAGTACAGGATAAACTCTGAGAGGGAAAGGATGCTGCAAGTGTAATTCAAAACTAGACTGAATAACAACAATCCTGCCAACTTTCAATATTGTGCAATTGCAGCTATACAGGAGAATAAACCAATATCCCAATCAACCGACCAAACAATCTCTTACATTCCAACATAAGCGTAAATGTCTATCCAGTATTGTGTATGACAAGGGATCCAATTTTTGTTAGAGCAAGTCTAATATTAAAAAGTTAGGATCCTTTTCCATGCAGTTAAGGCATTTTCATAGACACTTCCTGTGACTTCATTCTGATTGATGTAACTATGCAAAGATGACAAATCCGCCCAAGAAACCCAGCAGTCTTTAATTTGGAGCCTACAAAAACCTCTCGCTTGCTGAAGAAAAAATATTCTCTCTCAACAAGATTTAAGCTGTTTTGACTAGCAAAGTGGAACACCCAAAATTTGGCAAGGAAATTTTAGTTGAGCCACTGAGCTACTTCTGTTCACTCTCCCCTAAAGCATAGAAACTGAATTGTAACTGTGTACACATACACAGACATAAACATGGTATTTATACTGTCATTTTTCTTCCAGTTTCTGCATTCTATTCAGAGCACCTGAAGGAAGGCCATGTCAGATTGTTCCCAGCCAGTCGGTGCACAGCACAGTATCTAGACAACCGAACAGTTACAGACAATATGTTATGTGCAGGAGACACAAGGCACCTTGATGATGCCTGCAAGGTAAATCAAATTCTCTTTTCTTTTTTCTTCTTTTCTCTTTTTATTTTCCTTTTCTTTTTTTCCTTTTCTTTTCTTTTTTTCCTTTTCTTTTTTCTTTTCCTTTTCCTTTATTTTTTCTTTTCCCTTTTCTCTTTTCTTTTTTCCCTTTTCTCTTTTCTTTTTTCTCTTTTCTTTTCTCCTTTTTCTTTTCTTCTCTTTTCTCCTCTTTTCTTTTTACCCTTCTCTTTTCTCTCTTCTCTTCTCTCTCCCCTCCCCTCCCCTCTCCCCTCCCCTCCTCTCCTCCTCTCCCCTCNTCCTCTCCTCCTCTCCCCTCCCCTCCCCTCCTCTCCTCTCCTCTCCTCTCCTCTCCTCTCTTCTCTCTTTTCTCTCTTCTCTTCACAGTCTGAGATAACCAAACAAAAAGCTTCAGAAAATAGTTTAAATAAGTTATGCACTTGCTTACAAGGCAGTTCTAGTAGACTTTTGTTGAACAGAACAGATCTGCTGGCTCCTCTTTCATTTTTCTTCCCGCCCTCATGAAGGGGAAGGCAAGGCACACTTAAGCAATCAAACCAGAGCAATGCAGACTGAAAATTCCAAATACAGGAAATACCACAAACTTGAACAGGAAAAACCACCCCAGCATTTGCTCATATTTTCTGTTATCTGAGCATGCAAAAGATTCAGCAGGAGGTTCTGTAGAAGTAAGGGGGTGCCTCTCTACTGAAAAGTATAGAAAAGAGGAATAAAGGCTGAAAGATGGTGGAGAACAAGCAGCTACGACATGAGGAAGAAAGAGGGCATGCATTCAATCCACATCCTTTCTGTTTAAACAGCTATTTAATAGTTTTGCTTTACTGTTACACACAGCAGTATAACATCCCTTGGATCTTTATAGCTTGAATAAGGGCCTTCCTCTTTTTGTTCAACATTTCACCTACATTTCATACGTGAGCTCCATTCAAAGTTAGACACTTCAGTTGGGGTTTTTTTTTTTGTCTCTCCCCATGAGAGGAGCATTGAGGGAGTCTGGAACATAAAAGTGACTTATGTAAAAGTACTGTTACTAAGAGCTCTTGAATTGTGAGCATACAAAATAGGGTATTTCTGTAAACACTAGTGCACCACTAAAGTCAGTGGGGGTGGGAAAAACAACACAAAAGCAAACAAACAGAAAAGGAGATTGTTACTAATCTGCTACTTCTCTGTAGGGCGACTCAGGAGGGCCTCTGGTCTGTATGAAGGATGATCGTATGTATCTAATTGGAATCATCAGCTGGGGAATAGGCTGTGGCCGCAAAGACATACCTGGTGTTTATACAAATGTGAATCGTTATCTTGACTGGATTCAGGACACCATGACACCCTGAGGAAGAAAAATTACCCCTTGGCAATCTCGCAACCATACCCTTGCAGCTCCCTTCTGGGTGCTTTAAGGATGACAGGGCTTCCTGTTTGCCCAGATGCTTATGACTTCCAGTACAGTAGGAAGACAAACTGCAGTGTGTGGGATGGCCACAAATTACTCAAATTTTAATTTGAGTAATTTCTCAAATTACTCTCCTTATTACAGATCATTAGAAGCTAATCCTCTTTTTCCCCAACATCCCCAAGCTTTCTCCTTGCATCAAATCACAAGTACAATTAAAAATAAACCAGGAGAGAACATCACGCATCCCTTTAGCAGCTATATTGTTTTAAGAACAGGTGTGAACTGAAGACAAAGGGGACAGATCTAATTTCCTGAAAACTTCATCTCCCTCCTTACTTGGCTGTACAATTGGAAGACATTAAGTTCTGTCCTTATACCATCTGACTTTGGTAATTTAAGCTGATTTCAATAGAAGTTGGTTTCCAATAGAAAGAATAAAGCTGTAGGCATGGGCTGCTTATTTCCAGGTCAATACTGGCTTTTTCAGTTTGGAACTGATTAATTAACCGAGTTTGATCTTAAACTCTCTGGGCAAATCCAGGATGGCATGCTTATTAGGACATTCTATTCTTCCACTTGCTTTTCCTCTTGGTAATGGAATAGGTAAAAATTTTAACACCAGCCTGATCTGCTAGAGAATCAGTATTTTTGACTATTAAATTTCTACGCATTATCATCTGATATGAAAGCAAAAGCTCTCTCTTCGGTGCTGCAGGGCAAAACAAAGGACAAGTGTATTGGTAGCAGTTTTAAGTGTCTGCTAGATTTATATCCACAAGTAAAGGCCAAATCAGATGTCACAAGGCTGCCTTTGTCCTTTAACAGAAGACAGGACAGGTACAACCAAGTCACCGTGGACCAGAATCTCAGTAATCAGCATTACTTTCTTGCATTGCAGCTGCCACGTGACGCTAAGTGGCATCTATGCACATCCCAAGAGTGAAGTCCCTTTGAGAGCTTCGTTTTTATCCAATTGTTTCATAAAGAGAAAGCAGGTGTAACTACCATTTTACAAAAGGAAAACATTATGTTGAGCATACAAAAGGAGTTTAGCTTTAGTATCAATCAGGCATTGTAGCTAGAAAACTAGCCTGTTGTATTTGGGAAATTCAGAACATTGTAACTCAAAATGTTTAGTCTCACAGTTTTTAAGGAGCTCTCCAATAACCTACTAGCACAGCATCTACTCAAATAAAGAATCTTATAAAGTAAGTAGGTATAGAAGAGAGATTTGATAAGGACCACCATTACCAAAGGGGTTTGGTAAATGGCAGCCTTATAAATGGCCCATGACCTTCTAGCTACCAGCTTAGAAACTGACCTCAAAGAGATCTTCTCTAATGTCCTCAGAGGAACAATGGTGTAAGTCCAGATAGCTTCAGCAACAAGTCCCATGTTCTAGCCAGTGGAAGGGAAAAAAAACCCCAAGATCTTTTTTAATAGTCACAGTTCAGGGTTTTGGTGTGATTTTTTGTTGTTGCTGCCAGTTTTATTAAGAGTTAACCTTGAGAAAAATACAAATTAATTTCCATTCATCTCCCCTAAGCCCATTTCAAAGCGTTCTTGTGCATCACTCTCCTGGCACTGCCAAGCCTGCCAAATACCTGCAGCCTGTAAAACAGTCTAAAGTATTCCACTGAGTAACACAAGTGTCCTCAGGAAGGCAGCTTTTGTTTTGCAATTCAAACAGTCTATTAAATACAGTATTTGAGCTCAATATGATCTAACAGCCACCAATAAAATGTAACTGAACTACACCTGACACTGATCTCTTTCAGAAAAATAGAACCTACAAAAATATAAGATGCAGAGGACGGTTTTACCTCACAGCTATTACCACCTCCTGGAAAATACCATTACATGAAATACCCAAGTTGACAAAGAGAGCTACAAAAGCCTTAGCTGACATATCTGCACTGGTTCCTTCCTTCCATCCTGGTCTGTCTTCTGTGTTACCTTCTCTGCAGCTGACTTAAAAGAATGGCCCAGAATCAATCCCTAAGTTTTACAAATGCTTCTTTATCCTTCATTTTGTAGTAGATCATTAATCTGGGAGATTTACCAAATCCTAGTTCAATAGCTAGAAATGCTCTCGAGCCTTACTTTAACTTGCATTTCATTTCTCAGAAGTTGCTGCCACCTAGCTTGCTGGATTTAACTGCCTTTCTTTGGCTTCTTTACCCATTACATCCTTCCCTGATGAAAAAATCCCTGAGATGGTTTCCATCTTTACATCAACTTTTCCACTTCTTACTCTACTTGTCCTCTTCCAGCACACAGTAGCCGCATCTTGAGACAGGGTGTAAGAATAGTGACTGCTATCTGTTTGCTTCATTTTATCTGACTTTGCAGTTGATATTGTAATATTAAAGTTCTTTCAGAACCGAAGTCAACATCAGCGTTTATTGTAACTGAAGTACACAGCGACACTTCATGTTTCCCCTAAAAAAGACCTAACAACAAACTTACATCAGTGATGTTGTTCCCCGATTCCCACTTCATCTTTCATTCGGTAGGAACTTGCAGCCATCTCAGACTGATGCAGAAAGCTCATCAAAGGGCCAGACACCCTTGTGTATGTAAGAAACCTTTTCAGATCTTGAGCAGTGTGACTCACTTCAGCAGGAAAGAAAAGATCCTTTAAAAATCAAAGCTACAAAGCCAAAGGACAGTATCAGTACTTGAGGAGCAGGAAGGTGAGGAGGTATTTAATTGTCTTCATAACCAAAGCACTGCCCTTAGCCTGCTACCCTGCCCAGTAAACAAAAATGGTTCAG
Organism: Atrichornis clamosus; assembly: GCA_013400975.1. Classification (NCBI taxonomy): domain Eukaryota; kingdom Metazoa; phylum Chordata; class Aves; order Passeriformes; family Menuridae; genus Atrichornis; species Atrichornis clamosus. Next base: position 56,181 of record WBMZ01004386.1, on the reverse strand, counting down.
CTGCATTCCTAATGACATTTTCACTGAGGTTCTAGGAAATGCTCAGCACACCTTTTGGGAAACACTAAGAAAAATTACCAAGAAAGTAATTAATTTTAGCTTTTCAGACAGTGACTTAGTCTCAGGTTTACAGTCTCCACTGCATAAAGACATTTATCTCCCTAAGGCACCTACTATACACAATCCAATTTACCTTCCTCCTCAAATACCAACTGTATTTCTTGTAAAGCCTGCACAAACCACTCTGAAATGACACAGATGACATGTAAAAATTAATTTTATTGATGCCCTTGTTGAAGGTTTTGTTTGCACTGAACATGCTCAGCAGTAATGTCACCTCAGCAGAATGCCACCTGCCGTGGAATTCTTCAGTCACACTGGAACTTGCAATTCTACAAGCAAAATTCCACCCATTCACTTCAAGTATCCACCACATGCAAGCCAGAATGAATGCTATCCTTTGTTTAGGGTCACCCTTTTCTGTTCACAGGCATGAACTGTACATGCTGGACTCCACAGCCACATGTGTGTAGTCACATGTACAGCAGCTTAGATGCACGTTCTGCTCCCAGGAGAAAACACACTGGCATGTAGTGGCCAAAGAGCCTGTTACAGACAATATGAACTGTGCAGGTGCCTCTCATTTCCTATTTATGCTGTCCAGAGGGATGTACCACAGGCTGGAATGGGCAGATGTAGCAACAGCTCCTGAGGAAGAGATGATCCCAGTGAAAAATCCAGTGTAGGCTTGAATCCACCTGTACAGCACCTGATTGGTACAGGAACTAGAATGAGGTAGGACAGACAGGAACACTACCAAGGTACCAGGTCACAATTATCTCAAAGAAAGACATCAGTGAGCAGGAGAACAGCAGTATCATCTTCACTTGCAAGAGGCAAGCAGAGGCAAGAAGAGGTTTCAACAAGTTAGTGGGACAATGGTTATCTTCATGTAGTCACAGCTTCAATTTCCATCAGTGCTGTGCCTGCACAAAAATTCCCCAATGAAGCTAGGAGAATTTCAACCTTCAAACATTGATGAAATAAGAGAAGAAGAATTATATGGAGATGCCACTAACCATCAGTTACAAGATTTGAATGGATTTCAAGTCTGTATTCAGAGATTCAAGATACTTGATGACCAAGATGCCTTATGAAATACCTAGAAAAAGCATCCACTTCTTCCCTTCCTCCCTTTGTGGAACCACCCCTAATCTCAGGCTTCTCAACCTCCCATCCTGGATGGAACAATCTACCCTTCCACTTCTTCCAGTCCCTTTGAGGCAGAATGGGTAGATGTTCTCCCTGCTGTCAAGAACTATACAGCTCTCCACCCTAACACCCAGTGATACAGAAAGGCAGATGATGCTGGATCATCACACTGGGGTTGAAGTTTGTGGAAATTCAACATTGTATCATCTACAAAGGGATAAATGCCAAACAAAATAGAAGGAAGAGGAGTTACAAAAGGCTATAAATCCCTAGAATTTCCTCTAAGACAGCAAAATGAAGGTAGTACAAGCTTACATAACTGACTCACTAATCCCAAGGGACATGAACACCTCTCCCATTTGCTATCGTTCCAAATACTTCAGACTCAAGTAGAGATGAGGTGGTTTCAGGTCAATCTTACTTTTCCCTGCTATCCAGCAGTCTGGGTACTGAGTTTCCTGCTCATGTTACTACAGATGAGGGAGCAACCATAAACAGATGGATGGGGCAAGAGGCTGAATACAACAGCCAAGGACAGGAGAACAAGAAAAGTGCTCTTGCTCACTATCAGGAGCCTCTAGGTTCGGACTTGGAACTTGCCAGCCTTAGTCATGTATTTTATCCCCTTGAATGGCTTGTACTTCTCCCCATACATGTCCAAGCGATTCACCTTCAGTCCTAAAGGCAAACAAACACAGCATAAGACTGACCGCTGCCACAAAGCAGACAGGCCTTCAGGATAAAGGGACAGAAGATCATATTAGAGGTGCAGAAAGCACAGGGAAAATTTTAGCAAGCAGTAGATAGGATAGAGGAAAGGTGACAACTGCTAATTGTTAGAATCATTCTTTACAAACACATCCATCCCCTAAAATTCTTTATAGGTCTGTAAGCATGAAATGCAAGGATAAGTTGTTTCACAGACCACCAGAAAGAACAAATCCATATATCCGTAGTCAAAGCAGACAATTTTTTTGCTTGAAGAACACGTTTCAGGTAGAATGTACTTCAGAAGGTTTGCAAAGCTACTTCAGCTACGTGCAGAATGAGCACCGGCACAGCAGAGAACATTCCAGTTCTTTACCTGACAGTCACTTACCAGATATAGCCAGCTGCTGAATTTTAAACTGCAGGTTAATGGTGGGGTTTTCATCTGGTTTTGATGTCCCAGCTTGCAGGCTCACGCTCCCCTTCAGGCTTGGCAGCTTCTGGGGATTTATTTTCCCCACATCCCATGACAGTAACTTAAAGGAACAGAAAATGCAGCAGTGAAATGGAAACACTGTAACGCCCCCTAAAGAAGAGTCTTCTTCCAATGACAGCTTTTAATGTTTCTCTACGAAAAATGTCTTTTTCTTAGTATCTTGCCTTTCATATTGGCCAGACACAGGCTTAATGAGCAGATACCTCAGATCTTTGTTCTCCCTCTCTTTCCATGAGGCTCCCCAAAAGCCTACTAATGAATGATATTTCCACTACTTGTGCTAAAGGCCCCATCAGATTTAAGTTTGCAACAAGAAAAAAAAAAAGTTAACTCCTTGGGCTCAAATGACAAAACCAGAACACTCCAAACCAAATGAAAACCCATTAACCCCAACCTGAGTGTTTGCAAAGGACCAACTCTAACATGCAGGCCTGGGCATGACAATTAGATATGCAGAAATTTGTAAAGCATCCACCAGACTAATGCCCCATCATGTAAGACCAGTGCTTGGATTTTCTTCACACACCACGTAACTTGAACTACAATCCACTCAGACACTATGGTATTTGTTCTGGAGATTAAGCAAACTTCTAGTATGCAATTGTTCAGAAAAAGTTCTCATCCCAGGAAAAGATACCACCTTCAGCAAAGCGGTGTTCATGGAAATGTTCATGTAAGCATGAACAGCTTGACCACGTTTTCTAAGATTTTTTTTTTTAAGTATCTAATTTCTCTCTTTCCTCTTACCTTTGTAACTGGATCGAAGACGTGTGTTCCCTGGGAGGGGGTAAGGGTCATATTTAAGACACTTCTGGGCATCTGGCTAGTGACCATCACTCCCTCTACAGTCTTCCCCATAGTCTGCTTTGGCCCCACCGTGATCTCAAACCGTCCCAGTGAGCTGCTATCACGGAAACTGATGCTGTGTTTAACATAGACAGGAATTGCCACAAGACTAGAATAAAGACATAAACAGAAAGTCCTTATTGTTCTCTTGCCTTCATATTTGCTTCAAAAAGAAGAAAATTCTACATCCATTTGTTTGATCTAAGAGCAAAGTCAGAATTCCATTCTCAAGTCTTAATTACACTTTTTTTACTCAAGCTTGCTATATCCTGTTTTTTTAATCAGAACAGGTAACTACATCCAATATAACAGGAGGCTTGAGCAAAGGGTGAGAAATGTTTTTGCATGTCACAACCAGGCTGCCGAGTAGTTCCAGGCAGTGCAGCAGCACTTGAACTTTATGTTTGTGCTTTTAGTTGCATTTCCCACTCCTTTTCACCTACTAGAGATAAATTTGACAAAGGTCTAACAAAATTCTTTAGCATCTGCAACCCCAAATAGCATTTGGCAAGCTGCTTCTAGAAAGGAGCGCAAACAGTGGACAAGAACTTGTGGTTCTATTAAGAGAGATGTCAAAAACCCAACAAGAGTACCAAATGATCTTGTTTTATTCTAGAAGTTTTTTATAAACATACGAAATCAAGAACTTGATTACACCACACTGACCAATTCTTTGCCTCTCTAGTTTGTCTATCTGCTAGTAGTCTTTGAAAAATGCTGGCTGGCCAGAAAGAAATTACAGAATCACTGCTCCAAACAAGGAGAAAACATATAATTTAATAAAGGAAAAATGCAAGTTACCATGCACCTCTACTTCACTTGGCACAACATGCCACTTGATCTTTAAAAGTCCCTTTTTTTATCTTCTAGGGAGAGCCAGAAAGATCTAAATTTCCTTATTCACAACACAACATTCATCACCTACTTCTGAGCACTGACATGGTAGGAGAGCAAGCGAAAATTTCCATCAGGTGGAATGAAGGAGAGTATTCTCTCTGACTCCCAGCGCTTAAAACGCACACATGGATGAAAGCTGACATCATCCAATAACCGAGGGTTCTGGAAAAAAAAAAAAAAAGTCACAAGGTTTGTGAAGGCAGTACGACTTAAAATGACCTCCTCTTCTTATCAATCTTCTATTCATGACAGGCCTTCCATTTGAAATACTCTTGACCACTTGAAGGTGTCTACATTCAGACATGTTTGATGCTGTTATATCCGTGAAAGCAGTACTCAATAACCTCTATCCTTTTTTAGTATATTCTTTATCCTATTTTAGAAAATGTAGTCATGTCAAGTAATTGCATTGATGCATACTCATAAAAAAGATGGCCCTTCAGGATATCTGCCTAAAGCACCACCGTATCTCAAAAACTTAAGTCACAGCACACATTATCTGTGCTTTTAAGCAAAGAATCTGAAAAAAACCCTTTTAGACTCAAGGTTGCTGAAGTTCATTATGAGTTCCTATTGTCATTTCTTTCTTTTTTTGTCTGGCATACCCAGATTCTGATGTACTGGAATCCATCAGCAGGAGATTGAGATCTTAGCAGCAGGGCTGGGAAACCCTTTTAAAAATACTTGAGTAAGGATACATCCTTGAGCTTTACCATAAAGGAGAGGGTAAGGTCCGGCATCCCAGTCAGCTTGACACAAGCATCAATCACTCCTTGGATTTCAGCAGTAATTGTGGAACCTGCAACAATAAAGTAAACACAGGTGGTTATGTGAACCTGATCAAAAAAATCCCAAAGTAGAAAAACTAACAGTGGGGAGGAAGGAAATCTATCTTCTTTACGAAATGTCATGGCTCATGTTGCCTGCTCAATACTTTTCTCATTTTCAGTTACTCCTCTAGAAGATTCATTCAATTAAGCACCATGGACACCAGCAATGTTTATTTTAATGGCCAATGACAATAGCTCCCAACTCTAACAAGACTAAGATGCACAAATACTAAAGAGAAAATGCTATGCACAGTTTTCACTCATCTTCTATTTCCCGATATAGAATTGCTTATGAGACCTCAATAACAAAGACAGGTGAAAATCTTGGTGCCTTTGTAAAATTTCTGACTGAATAGCGTGTATAAATTAGCAACATTCCAGAGTAAAAACAGGAATAGAGCTTCCCACACTTGGATGAAGGCATGCCTATTTGAAAACCTAACTCTTTCTTCAGGTACTTATCAGGACAAACTATCCTTGTCTTAGCCAGAAGCAACTTCCATACCCGATTTATCAATGATTGCATCTATCTCCTCAATCACATCAAAATAGGCTTCATTGTTGGTATATTTTACACCAGTACGTCTCCAAGGCACCACTGAGAGCTGTCCAGTAGGAAGCTGGTCACCCACATTAGTGCTTCCTGGAAAAAGAAAGGCAATCACAACGACCACAGAGGTTAGGCAGTGTTCCAAAACAAGTACTTGGCCTTATAGAACTTAGTTAATTGTAATTAATCCCTGAGAACCTCTGTTTCTTTGTAGGAGAGCAATTACTCTTCCAGACTCACTGTACTCCAAAAATGTACATCTCTCTTATACCCAGCTCTAAAGCATACCACAATAATGAAGGGGAAGTGTCTACACATAGGGATGTGTAAAATCACATTGAACTAACTCATCCTGAAAGTCATGTCATGGCTGTAACTGAAAATGTAATCTGACTGTTTCAGGTTAAAAAATCCCAAACCAAACCAAAATCAAATGAAAAACCAAAGTTGCAGCTGGTGCTGAAATTGGAAGGAACTTCAAAGCAAAGCACTAACACGTGACTCCCTAAATACACCCGTGTTGCATGAATGGTACGGGACAACATACATTTTCTTCACCCATGTCCTAATTTACTTATGCAGGAATATTGCCACGTGGACTCCCAAGTTTATCTACTTTTTGTTTCCCTGTACCTGTGATGGTGTTGACGACTGTTCGCAGGATAGTAGGAGGTTTTATCAGTTCCTTAAGAATATTGGACTCTGTTGCCAATGGAAAGCCATTGTCCAGCATCTCCTCCAGCACCTCATAAACCACCACAACATTGTCCTTGATTATCACCTCTGAACAGACACCAAAATAATCCTGTGCAAAAGAAAGAATTACTCTATGATCCCTGAAAGAGAATCTCAGTGATCATTTGGTCCAGTGTCCTCTCACACAGGAATAAATCAAGCCTCTTCTTGGAGGAGGCAAAACAACACTGAAACTCCTTGTATTACTACAGGCACAGACTGACCACTCCCACAGACATATACAACTCTGAGCACAGCTCTGCCACTGCTCCAGTAAGATGGCAAATTCCCACATCAGCAGTCCCAACTAATTCAGCAAATTTTAAAATTGAACATTTAATTTACTTAGTTTTATTCTATGTGGACTTCAAGCATCTTTCAGGAGAGAGAAAGTGCACGTGCACAAACACAAACCTGAACTTCTAGTTACTTACAGCAATTAAAGAGATTAGGCATTCTGCACAAAGCATGAGTATACGTAAACTGTGAAAGTAGAGAAATCCTAGTTCTGCACTACAAACACTCTTTCAGACATACCAGATTTTAATATACAGCCAAGTCAGTGACAACACACTCATGCGTTGTACCCTCGTAAAAAACAAGACCTAAAGGTCTGACACGATCCATTTCTGGCCTGAACAGCCAATCCATGCCCTGAAGTCAGTGAAACATAACTCACAAGACAGTCACATTCTGAACGACATCTTGGAAGCAAAAGCTCCCATGATACTTGTTTGACCAAGCACTCGCATTTCCTGAATTCTGGCAGGATGCTGGTCACAAGACATTTCGAATCCAGACAACACAATCCTGTTGTTGGCAGGCAGAAGACAGACATCTTTACCGTTTTCCTAAACTGACCGGCAGTCACGTCAACCATAGTACAGAGGGAATACAGCTGCTCTGCGGCAATTCCTGCAACTCACTGCTTTGGGAAGCTTCCAAGAAACATCATAGACGTAAGTGCATGGGTAGGTTGTCACTAATTGATTAAAGCACGTGGCTATGAACTGCAAAAGCTCCTTGTGAGAACAAGGCCAGCTAGGTCGTAGATCACAGCTCCCAGAGCAGACAAGGCTGCAGAACAGAGATACTGATCGCTGAAAGGTTCTTCCTATAAGCGCAGGTAGATACTGAATGCATCGTAATCCTAGGCAGTAAATTCCCGACCATGGCAAGCCCTGCCTATGTCCTCACAATCGCAGGATGAGAATTAAATAACAGGAAACAAGAGAAAAATAATAGCTGCGAACTAGACGGGTTCTTTACGCCGCCCGCCCGTTCTATCCCACGCAGTGCGACCGTGTTGGAGCTCCCCCGCCTCAGCCAGTGGCGCCCACGCCCCTCGGCCGTACCTGGAACGTGTCCACGACGCGGTGCAGGAACTCGATGACGAAGAGCGGCGGCACCTCACTCTGAATGACGGCCACGAAGAAGATCTTGTGCCGGTAGACGCTAAGGAGGTAGTGGTGCGGCGTGGGGATCACCGGCGGCACGTTCTCCGCCTCCGAGGCCCGCTCCTGCGCCTCAAAGAAGTAGTCACAGACGGAGCGGCTGACGACACTCTTCCAGTGCTTCTCCAGGAAGATGTCCCCCGAGGCGTTGATCAGGAACAGGCTGTGGATCATGACTGCGGCAGGGTGGGGTCGGGCCGGGCCGAGCCGGAGCGAGACCCCTGCCGATGCTCCCCCCACAGGTCCCGCCCTGCCGAACCCGCTCCCCGAACCCCCCCACACTCCCCCCGCTGCCCCGCCCTCTCTCGCGCGCGGCACGGCTGTCGCAAGCACCGCCCCCGGCGCGCGAACAAACACGCTCTCACCGCTCGGGGCGGGGCTCGTCAGCGAGGGCTGCGATTGGGCGATCCGCCCATGCCCGCGCCCGATACAGCGACGACGCGTGCGACTAACAATGCGACAAAACGGCGCGCTCGAGCTGCGCATCCATCGCGGCAGCGGCCTGACAGGGATCGCACCCGGCACTGACCCTGTGTCCCACGTCCCTGTCCTGCGACCGGTTCCGTCCCCTCTCCTTTACACACCTGACCCGGCAAGGAGTGACGCAGGGCCGGCCTGCGCCGGTTCCTTAGGCCCGGAGCCACGCAGGGCACCCCCGCCAGGCGGCGCCACTGCGACTCGGGGATGTGGCGCATGGCGGTGGTTGCACGTTCCGGGAGCTCGCGGCCTGGGCCCTCCGCTCGCTTCTCGTGGGCTTTTAGGGGTCTATTTTCTAAAGGAGAACTTGAGTCTGTCCATGAAATGTGGAAGTAACCCGGCTTCTGCAGGGAGGAGCGCTAGGGAACGTTTTCCACTGTATTATTTTGCTGGTTTGTTCACCAGGGAGGAATAACATTCCAGAAAACATCCACCTGGCATGAAAACAATTGTCATGCAAAATTTACCTAAACTCTCTAGCAAATTATTTCTTTGCATAATTAGAACTAGTGTTCCATGCTCATATAGCAGATCTCTGGATTTCTGAGTCAGGCAGATGCCATTACAAATAATTTTCCTACTACACTGCTGGGAATAAATACAGGAACAATGGGAAAGCAGCCCCTTGAAACCTACTTAGTAAGCTATCTGAGCACACAGCCCTTGTTACACGGGAAGGAAGGTCAGACTGTTGCACTAGCATGGAGAGACTCAGGTCTGAGATTTCACATCCAACTATGCTTCACGATTGTGGGCAACTCTTTTAAGCGGTGATATCCCCACGTCTCGAAGATGTGACAGATTATGTCAGAACACAAAAAATGGCCCACTTCAGAGTTGATATCTTTTATTTCTATTGGTTAATTGTAGCTGTTTCTTCACCAAAATGGGGTGCAGGTCAGTTCATTTACTCTGGCATTACCTTTCAATATTACTGTATGCATACATCCTTATTTAAAGCATTAGGTAATTCAACATGGACTAAATGAGCTTTTCACTACAGCAGTAAAATAATGAAGGAGAAATGACCTATATATTAATTCCTCTTTTCCAGTCATAATTTGTATCAAATGCATTTTTAAAACATCAAATAATGGTTTTAAACGTCTAATTCAAATTACTGTAATGAATTGCGCATTTGAGAGCAACACAGAAGCAGTAATTTGTCATTTAATTATAGTACTTCTAAATTTAAAATAATCATTAACATAATAAATTTACTTTTAACACAAAGACTTGTAAAGATTATCATGTCAATCTATGAAGGGATTGTATTAATGGCAGTCATATAGATATCACAGAAAGTAGCAGAACATAGTTAAACTGATAACAACATAAAGCCTTTATACATTTGGTTCTCCATCAAACACAAAATGGTTCTGTTTTTAATTTGGACCTTAAAATCAGTCATGGGATATGTCTTTTCAATACAGGCATTTCTTAATTGTCTCATGAAATGCAATTCAGTTTTGACAGTATGTTACATTGTTTAAATCCTGCCATTTCCCCCTGACTGCCTGTACCCGTCATCAAAATTGTATTTTACCCAGTTCATTATGTTGTCACTTTTCTATTTTTCCTAGTTTCCAGTTGTATCAGCTTTCTTAGCCATCAAGAATGTTGGTGCTGATACTAAAGCAATCACAGTGGTTGCACACCAATGGAAAAGGTTGTTGAGGAAAGCCTAGTGGCTTCCGAACCATCAGAGGTTTCAGCCAGATGGGGGTCGGCCTCTTCTTCCAGGCAACCAGTGACACGACAAGAGGACACAGTGTTAAGTTGCACCCGGGGGAGCTTAGGCTGTACATTAGGAAAAAATTCTTCACAGAAAGAGTGATTGGCCATTGGAATGGGTTGCCCAGGGAGGTGGTAAAGTCACCGCCCCTGGAAGTCTTTTTTTAAAGACCAGATGTGGCACTTAGTGCCATGATCTAAGTTGACAGGGTGGTGTTAGGTCATAGGTTGGACTGCGTGATCTCAAACGTCTTTTCCAACCTGGTTAATTCTGTGATTCTGTGATCATGCTTTGTTCTGAAAATCTGCACAATGGCTCCAGAAGTTATAGAAACTGGAACTTATAGTGGAACATGACAGAAGATGCTGCCAGAACAGAATTTAATTTTGCTGGTTAACTTACTGACAGCCTGAAAACTGCTCAGTCAGTTCAAGGGTACTATAATTTCATTATGAGAACCTCAAGAGAAAACTATGCACAGTCAAAGAGCAGTGATACAAAATGGTGCTGCCAAAACGTGCACTGTCTTTACAATAAAACAATTCCTTACCATCTGTAGTTTGCCATATGCAGGAATTCTGATGATTTAACTGTTAGCCTGTGCTGTGAAAATACAAGATGAAATTGACAAAAACAGGCCATTTTTAATTTATAATAGTCTACAAAATCAATTAATTTTGTAAGATTGTTAGTAAGAACCTACTGCCAATTCTGAAACACAATAGAGTCTACAGACTGACACTCTGTTGTAAGAATACAACTGGGTAACACTGTTATGTACTGCATCCTCTCGGTCTTGCTTTACTTTCTTATCTGGAAATTACATTTTTATCTGTTAGCTTTTCTGAATACAGTACCACAGCCTTGTAATTTAAGACAGCCTTGTAATTTGGAAGCCTTAGAGACTTGAAGACTCAGAAGGAGGTGTGAGAAGACTAATTTTTTGGGAGAATCCAACTCTGACAAGACAGGGCCAGACCTCTGTAGTCTATGTGACAGAAACTGAACTGTTTATACAGTACCTGGCAAAATAGCAGCTCGAACTCCAGTTGCTTCAAGCAATAAGTAACTCACTGGGAACATTTAACTTTTACACTAACAGCTTATTCTTTTAAAACATCAAAACAATTCCTCTTGCTCAAAAGAGACATTTTTCACCTGAAAACTCTAAACAAAGCAATTCAAAAAACACCATGTTTGTTTTATCAGCTCTGGCTCTGCAATATTTCTTAAGATTTTATTTTTTCTTTTCTAAAAAATGGAAGCTCACACGAAACTTTACTCAAGTGCTGTCCTTTAAGGCAATGGTGGAAAAGTCTATAATGTGTAAACACAACTAGTAAGCTGAGCCAAAGGTTAGAAAAGGTGAAAGAATTGCATGCAGCACATAGCCATTCAGAATGGATAACAAAATGAGACTCTTTCAATGAAATATAACCTAGAAGAGAATGCTGTTAAATGAGAATTTGCTCTTTGCTCATCTCTGCCAAGCTTCAGCACATGCCAGTGAACGAACGCTGTACCTCAGCACAGCCAAGGCTGGACCTCTAACGGGCCATTTCTGATGTCTGCGAGGAACAGCCAGCTCTGCGCAGCGAGACCGAAGTACCTAGAGAGCTCCCAAGGTACTGTCGTGTGGAACACCTAATGCTTTGACAGCGTATTTTTACTCTACAAACTAAAATACGTCAGAAAGTTACACAAATTACCTCGCAAAGACGGCCAAGGATAGAGCAGCCCTTAATCGCGCACTGAAGAGGTATAGGCAAAGAGCAGCCGCCTAAATGGTATCGTTATCCACATGGCTTCGGTAGTCGCAGTTTCAAGTGTAACCTTAACGAAGCCTAAGAGAGGAATTTCCTTCTTTCCAGGGTATGGGTATCTATCGCCAGCGCGTGCTCGTCAGCCTGAGCCCTCCCACCGCCCCACCCGGTTCTCGGCGGTCGGAGCCTCCGGCAGCCGCAGCCTGCGGTCCCTGAGCGCGGTGACTCCGCACAGCCACAGCGAGACGTCCCTGTCTGCAACCGCTTCTGTCTGCAGCCGCTCCCGCTCAAGTGCCGCTTTCAGTCAGCTTTCACAAACCGCCGCCACCTCTCCGCACAGCCCGGCGCCGCGACGCTCAATGCCAGGGCCCGACCCGGCCGCTTCCCTCCCTCCACCCTGCGCGGGACAGGTCTGTCCGCTCCGCACGGGCGGCCCCAAGTGTGGTCCCGCCTCCCTTGCCCGCAGTGGCGCAGCTGCGGCTCCACAGCGCCTCCCGGCGGCCGCCTGCGCCCCGTCGCGCTGTTCCCTCGCCTCGCCACCCCCCTCCCCCTGCGGGCTGTTCCGCCCCGCGCCGCCCCCCCTCTGCCCCCCGCCGCAGCGCGCCGGGCCCAAGATGGCTGCCGTGTCAGTTTCGGGCTTCGCCGCCGTCCGGCCTTCACCTTCCGGGCTCCGGTGCTCGCGGGCCTCGGTGAGTAACGCTGGCGGAGCCGCGCCGGCTCGGACGGCTGGTGCCGAGGAAGTCGGGGACAGGCGGTTGGCGAGCTCCGTGGCCTGGGGAAGGGGAAGGCCCGTGGGGCGCTCCAGGCTCGCGGCCTGTTCCGGCCCCGTCGCCGCTCTGCGCTAGGCCTGGCCCCGCCGTCCGCTCCCGCGGCGCCCGCCAGGCCCACGCCCCGGGGAGGCGGCGGTCGCGGCACGGCGCGGATGAGGCGGGCGGAGTGACCGGGGGGCCGCGAGCTGAGTTCCGTTCAGTGTCTGGTGCGAGAGAGCGCGGCTGAGGCGGGCGCGGGCCCAGCCATACCAGAGCGAGGAGCTGGCCGGGCTGCACTGCCCGTGTCCGGGGGCACGGAGAGCTGCGTGGGGCCCGGCCGGCGGCTGCGGCCTGCGCCCCGCTTTTCCCGATTTCGCCGGTGCAAGTCCCTGTGCTGAGGCAGTGCGTTCCTCGGGGCACCGTCTGCGGGACCCGCCCGCCGTGGGGATGCGGACGAGCGGTAGCAGGTGCAGGGGCTGCTTGTCACGCAAAGAGCGAGCGAGCGAGTGACCCACCGGCGCTGGGACCGTCCCGGTGTCGCCCGGGCCTGGCCGGACGGTTACGTAACGCCCTGCGCAGGGAGCTCTGCCGGGGACAGGGGACGGGATCCTCCGAGCCTCGGGATCCAGGCGGGCAGGGGCACCGCGGGAGCGCAGCTCCCCTTTGCGAGGAGGGCAGATCTCGAGGACCGTATTTCCCTTTATATCTGTTATTCGCAGGATAAAAGAACTCTGGGCAAGTACTGCATCCTTTCTGGTCTAAGCTGTCGTTCAGAATCTTTCCAGTACCGGCCGTATGCAGCTGTGCTATTGAGTCTGATGTCTGTATGCAAATATGTTCTGTGTGTTGATAAATTCTTCGGTACTTACTAGAAAGCAGAACAGGAGAGTGCTGTTGGCGATTTAGATCTTGTCTAAAACTTCCTTTTCAGAAAATCGTTACTCCTTGTGATAAACCATTTACAGATCCTTCTCGGTTCTCCCAAACTAGAACTTCGGCACAACAACCTGTTACCACACTTAGAAAAAGCTTTTTTTGAAGATAACTAACTAAAGGCTCTGAAGTAGAGCCTCATACCCTTTCACCAGCATCTTTAATTAGCGGTATCATAAGCATACCTTTTACACTATGTATAGTCACCTGTTACTTTGTCCTCACGTGTTGTCAGTGTGCCTCATCAATACTGAAAATTATGTTGTATTCTTTTTTTCCATGGCCTCTGAAAGTAGAACATTTAATTACAATCTCCAGTGGTGTTTCTTCACTTTTTTTCCATTATGGAACAAGTGTCATAGTTTTTCTTCGCAGAAGGGGAACAGACCTATGATTACACTCCTGAAAGAGCTCTGAAAGTTTCTTGCTGTTTCCTCAAGAGTCTTGGTTATTCCTGTTTTCTGTTGAAGTTTCAGACAGTGTCTTCCACATGTAAAAATTAAGAGCTGGTTCTTTTTTAAGATAGTTGCTGGGGTTTTCCATTTTCCCCCAAATATTAATTTATGTTGTGCTCAGCGGTGATGTAAAACTTGGTATAGAATTTATGCTGACTAATGGATCAAAATTAAAAAGATACACATTTTCTTTTAGGTTGTATCGAGTAAGTTCAGTGCTAAAGTATGCTTTTATTGGTAGTGAAGATAAAACCTGAAGTATTACTTCAGTATTTCAGAACTGTAGTAGTAGCTTAAGACTCTGCTATGTCTTTAATGGGTTAACATTGTCTGCTTCTTTTTTTTTTTCCTTCATAACTGTATTTTGAAAACGTCTCTCTTGTTTTCTTTCAGGCCTAATGTCACAGTTCTCTTGATTGTGAGTGTGCAGACCAGAAGCTCAGGTGAGATAATGCTGAAATCTTTATACCTTTGTGGAAAAACTTTCTGTGAAGCCGTTACGGGATTTATTGGAAAGAGTGGAGAAGTTTCTAATTGTTTTGTTTTCTTTTCTTCTCTTCAGTGTGAAGACAAATAATGTTTGAGAAAGGAGGGTTAATTCAGAACAGAAAACGTGTATGCTATGGTTAGCTGGTTCCCATCGTTCGAGGATCTGTTTTCGCATCATTTGAATCTCATTCAGCATCAGGATAAAGGATAACGACTCTATGGATATACAGAATCCTTCACCATGGTAAAACTCGCCAACCCGCTGTATACAGAGTGGATTTTGGAGGCAATCAAAAAGGTAAAGAAGCAAAAACAGCGTCCTTCAGAGGAGAGGATATGCAATGCGGTGTCGTCTTCGCATGGTTTGGACCGCAAAACTGTTCTGGAACAGTTAGAGTTGAGTGTTAAAGATGGAACTATTTTAAAAGTCTCCAACAAGGGTCTCAATTCCTACAAGGATCCTGATAATCCTGGGAGAATAGCACTTCCGAAGCCTCGGAACCATGGCAAGTTGGATGGTAAACCAAATGTGGACTGGAATAAACTTATCAAACGGGCAATTGAGGGCTTGGCTGAGTCTAGTGGCTCATCCTTGAAGAATATCGAGCGCTTTCTGAAAGGTCAGAAAGATGTGTCTGCATTATTTGGAGGTAGCGCTGCCTCTATTTTTCACCAGCAATTACGATTAGCTGTCAAACGTGCTGTTGGCCATGGTAGGCTCCTTAAGGATGGACCTCTGTACCAACTCAACACTAAAGCAACCACTAATGCTGATGGGAAGGAGAGTTTTGAGTCTCTTTCCTGTCTCCCTCCAGTGTGTCTCCTTCCCCATGAAAAGGATAAGGTAAGACGCAGTTTCTGCATGGTCACTTTTTTGTGATTGGTGAAGTGTGTCAATACATGCAGTGAGTTGCAATTTGAGGCCAGTAATCTTGCATCTGGTATGTTAGAAGTTATTAATTTGTATTTAGGATCCCACCGTGTCCAAATTTCTAAGCATGAGAGGAAGGGATTGTAATTTGTACTTTGGACAAGAAAACGGCGTATGAGCTACTGTGGGGAATTTACAATGCTTCTGTACAGTGGAACGGAATGTATGATAACGGCTTACTGTTGTTGTATTAGCAAAACCTAGGAAGTAAGCCTTCTCACTTTAAGGTGGGGTGGATTTGCAAAGCAAATTTGACAGGATCTCTTACTTTCACGTTTTTATTTGACTGCCATTTTTGCATCCTATTTGAAAACAGGTAACATAGTGAAGGGCTGATTGGCCATTGCCACCTAACACTGTGTTAGGAGCCTTTCTTTGTTCATAATGAGCAAATAATTTTCTGTCCCAGAACCACTTGGTTGTGAAATAGGAAGAAACCTGGTCTAGTGGAAAGTGTCCCTACCCGTGGCAGGAGGATTGGAAGCAGATGATTTTTAAGATCTCTACCCACCCAAACCATTCTGTGATTTAGAGAGCATGGAAATGCTGGAATAAGCACTCGGGGACTTCTGTATCCTGTGCCTCCCTCTACCCATTTTAAATACAGTTCGTTATACAAACCAGAATATTTTTCTAGTGCTTTCTCTGTTTTTTTGTGGGTTTCCCCTTCTTTCTGCCATGCTTCTGCATGCCTATGGTCATTGATTCTCCAACCTCCAGATGAAGTTGTTGGAGTGAAATTCACACCCAGTCAGTATCTTTTTATTCTTTCAGTTACTGTGAACGGAAAGAATAAAAAGAATTATTTCTCAGCGTGAAACAGAAGCTTGTCTTTGTTTATTGAAGATCAATTTGCCAGTGATTCATATATTTGCGCACTAATCTCCAGAACATCTAGAATGTGAAAATTGTTTTTCAAACAATGTATCTGTAAGAGATACATTTTTCAGCAGAATTGGAAATTTTTCTGTTGTTATAAACATCCTGTTCAGGGATGAGTTCTTTGCGTGTGCACTGCTCACGGTTTTTCAAGTCAGCTTCACTCTCTAGTGAGAGAGGCTTTAATGATCTATTAAGGTTTGAAGACTTAAAACTACTGTAGGAGTCTCCTTCCTAAAAAACCCAAAATCTGCACAGCTGCTTTATCACCAGTAAAGTTTCTCTGAAATTCTAGTTTAACTGTGGGAGCTCTACTGTGGACACAATACTTAACTAGTCAGTGTGTTGTGCTGTGGGTTGGCGTGGGGAGTAAGTACTGCTGTGCTGAAAATTCCAGCAGCTTCCTCTATCCTTTTTTCAAGTGTTCTGTCTACAGGTGTTTCCTATCTAAATCTCCAACTTTATCTATAATGAAATCAGTAT
The DNA here is from genome assembly GCA_013400975.1 of Atrichornis clamosus. Lineage (NCBI taxonomy): Eukaryota > Metazoa > Chordata > Aves > Passeriformes > Menuridae > Atrichornis > Atrichornis clamosus. The sequence continues at coordinate 39,559 of WBMZ01004386.1, read as the reverse complement.
AGCTGTAAAATGTTATGAAAACTGGATGTAAACAAGCCTGGCATATGAGGTGGCTGGATTGAGAGTGCTGGTAATAGCGAAAAATATTAGCTGTGCATATTATTATTACTTCAGTATGTTTCACAGCCTATCTAGCCTTCTTGTAATGTGCCGAAACTCAGGACCAGCTTGATATTCTTTGAGATGAATTGTTCTCTGCGCTTTCCTTGAAATGATCTATATCAGAGTGGTGAATGGTAGTATGGCTTCTATAAATACTGAATTTAGTTTGGGGTTTTTTTTAATCCTGGAAAAAATACAAATTTTGCAAGGGATTTCTTCAATAAATTCTTCTGATTTCTTGTTTGTTTTTGTTGAGGATTTTTGTTTAACCCTAGATTTCTGCTCTTCATGTACCATCTCTGTGCTGTGTAACCCAGGCTGAGTTTCATACTAGTTTCTTGAGTAATATTGAAGATACAATGTTAAAACATGCAGGTTTTGCCAACATTAGTTGACTGGCAAGTCAGTGATAGCTCAAACTTCCTATTCTATAGGATTTTTAAGACAGTTTATTTTTTGGGTTTGGTTTGTTCTCAGTTGTTTGTTTTTGTTTTTTCCATGCAGACACTGTGATGATCTGCACTCTACTGCTTTCTGTTAAATCTCAACCAGTTCTGCAGGTGCAAAAGACATATTGTGCTGCAGTGATTTTCTTGACTTATTGGGTGCTTGAGAGTGGTGAGGGATTTTTTTCCTTCCTTTATTTTTTTTTAATGGAATATACTTGATACAGATTCTTTGGGAGTATTGTGACAGTGTTTCTCTTGATTCTTAGAAGAGCCTCGGCAGTAACATCAACAAAAAAGTTCAACCTCCCAAATCTGAGAAACCCTAATGAACTGTCTCTCTGAACTGCTGTTAATCTTCTATTCTTGCACTGTTTGACCTTTAGCATCCATTTAAGAACTCTCCAGTTATCATATGATCCAAATTTATGAATCTTAAAGGTATAGTATTTTTTCCCTTTGATTTATTCAAATGTAGCATCTACTCAGCTGCATTTAGTTACCTGTCTGTCTGACAGGACTGTCACTTCGTTAGATGCCTAGAAGTGAACATTCAATTCTGGATATTTTCCTGTGTATTATGAAATTGAATACCTTGCAGGAGGTCTATAAAGCTAAGGCTTAAATTTTTGAACCAAAATAAGCATAAAACAGCACTACAGAAGCTTTGCTTAGTAAATATTATTTGGGTTTTGTCAGATCTTGTTTTTAATCTCGATGTTCTGTGAATACCACATTCTAGCGTTCAAGGGCATAAATCCTGGCAAGTTGTCATGGTTTACCAGGTAGTAGTGGCGTGCTGCTGACATTATGGTTTTCAAATCCCTGGCCTTAAAACACTACTTGGATGAAAACAAGCAAATAGAAGAAAAATCCTGTTGATGGGCAGAGCTCACTGCTGAAATTTGCTTATCTGATAGTGACAATGGCTGACAAAAGGAGAGTTGTCTTTAATTTTCAGTTTTAAACACTGTGCATGCATGGGCTTTAGGGAACTGGCCTTTCTTTTCAGTTAGTTTAGAACTGAAAACGTGAATTGACGTATTTTTGTATTACTCCTGTTTTGGACATAATGCTGGAGTTGACTTTGAGGTTGTTCCTGTGATAGGTGACAGACTGGTACACAATACCTATCCCTGTTGGGAAAGAAAGGAGGGGGAAAAGGCGCAAATTGTAACGAAAGAAAAGACATTGAGTTTCTGCCTCTTGGGTACGTGTATCATGCAAGCACTATGCCCTCATCGTAGCTGGAAGTGAGAAAGTGTAGGTGTTGGGCATGCTGCTGCATCAGGTCAGCCAAAGAGGTGATAAATGTTATGCACTGAGTCCACCATCCGTCACTGACAACTGAAGGGAATGAGCTTAGCATGCAATCTAGAGTAAAAAATAAGTAAGGCCACTGTAAAAGAGTAATTTCTGCAGTAAACCCCTGATCAAATATGCATGAAAGATTTCTTTAAAATGTGGTGGTCACTTCTGTTTCATTCTGTGTAATTACTACACTTGCAGACTTAAACAGGATTTTTACTGTTTAAACTTTTTGGGGTTTTTTTTCTTGATGAAAAATTGCTGTTTTCTAGTATTGGTTCAGAGGAATAGTTTTATTTCTCGAAATTTCTAGCTAGTTATTATTTTTAAAAATGCTTTTTCCAAGGTGGGAGAAAAAATTCTTTGGTGCTACTTTGGAAGCCATAACTTATCATTAAATGAATGTCATGTATTTTTAGATAGATAGGGGCAGAAATTTTTTTTCAGTCTAACAGAATCAACAATGTTCCTGTTTTAACACATGCTGGCTATTGAAGTGTCTTTGGGAATAGAAAGGCCTGACATGAGTATTCAGAAAAAAAAAGGTAAGAGTATCTTGATGAGATTTTCTGGGATCTTTCGCCACCACTTGATTTTTACCTTGGGGTTTCATGGTGGTGTGCTGTTTGTTTGTTTTTTTGCTTGCTTGTTCTGATCGTGGCAAGTGCTGTAGAGATGATATAGAAAGTTAATCTTATTCACACTGACAACAATGCATCTCTGCCAGAGGTTACCCCAACCATTGCAAAGAAAAAAAAAAAAGCCGGGAATTGTCTTCCTGAACAGTTCTCGTGGATACAGCAGCGTTTATTTGTAGGGATATATTACCTGGTAGTTTGAGTGATACTGTGTTGGCACTGTACAAAAGTGTAACTGGAAAGCATCTCATTTTAGAAAGTTGGTACTTAGTGTGAAATAAGATAATACTCATAAGATGAAGAGCACAAGATAATACTATCTATGTAATTAATAAAGGTCATGGTATATTACCTACATGCTGAAATTTTTAATCATGTGTTTTAGTCATTACAAAACATGCATTTGTGGTTTTGAGGTTATAAAAGAATTACGACTGTGTATTATGGCAGTACTTTCTGCAGGGTGCATGTTCCTTTGGGATTAATTAGCATGATTTTAAAATTTTATAGTAGGTATATCTTCCTTTGGAATCATTTAGCATTATTTAAAAATTTTGTAGTACAATAGTCAAACTAGAAGGAGGAACTCAGTCACAGCTTGAGCACTAGCATTAGACAAAAACTAATGAATATGTGGGAAATACAAATGTAGTACTTGAATAAAACTCAAGGCAAACTGTTACCTTATTAATGCAGCTGGTTTTGATGAATGCTAAGACTGCTACTCCAGAACGCTAAAATATATTATTTCACTACCTGCATGTTCTGTTTGTCTAGTGTCAGCAAAAATAGTAGTAAAATATCTAACAAGTGAAAATTAAATTTATCATTTGTATGCATGATTTTTGCAACATGGCTACAGCTAGTAAGGACTGCTGTCATCAGACAGCAAAATGCCATGCAGCCTCTCTCTCACTCCCCCCCCAAAGTGGGATAAGGGAGAGAATCGGAAGAAAAAAAAAAGTTAAATTCATGAGTTGAGATAAAGACAGTTTAATAAGACAGAAAAGAAAGGGGAAATAATTACAATTATGATAAAATAATTAAAATATACAAAACAAGTTATGCACAAAGCAGTTGCTCACCACCTGCCAGCTGATGGCCTGACAGTCCCCAAGCAGCAGCTCCTAGCCAGCTTCTCCCCAGTTTATGTACTGAGCATGACACCATATGGTCTGGAATATCTCCTTGGACAGGCTGGGTCAGCTGTCCCGGCTATGTCCCATCCCAGCATCCTGTGCCTGCCAGCCTCCTCACTGTGGGTAGGGTGAGAAGCTGAAAAGCTCTTGACTTGGTGTAAGCCCTGCTCAGCAACAACTAAAATGTCAGTGTGTTATGCACAGTATTCTCATCTCCTCCAAAACACAGCACCGTATCAGCTACTAGGAGAAAAACTAACACTATCCTAGCCAAAACCAGGACAACTGTTTAATAGTTAATATAGTATTACTGTACTACTAGAAGATGTCTCCTGACAAGACAGTCCTGATATATAGTGAGCCCCAGACGGTATTAAAATGTCTGCAGGAAATAAAGTGCATTAACACTAGTGACACTGACCACTGTGACACCGTGGGCTGCAGACTTGGCTGTGAGTTTTGAGGAATTTCCTACCTCACTTCTCCTAAATTAAGAAAACTGCAAAGCAGATGTGTTGACCAAAACTGAGATCGTAAAATTATTACACACACGCACTTTTTCCATAGGCACTTCTCCGTAGTTGCCTTCAGGAGGGCGTACGGTATGTGAATCTGTCAGGCACATTTGGTTTCTAGATACTCTTTGTATAGTAACAACATGTGCTGAGAGTCTGGCAGGCTGTTAAGACATTGTCAGTCCAATTTGTTCTGGCTCCCTCCCTCACTGAATCTGGTGACATCACAGAGATAGATGTGCTTGTGAGCAAAACAGCAGAAGGAGTTGAATTTGCCGTATGAAACTGAGCTGCCTGCTTCCAGTCTTGTTTTTGCGAATCTTTCATTGTATCCTTGCATTTTTCACTTGCCAGGATATTCTTTACTGAACAAACACAGCAGCAATGAAATCTCTCTGTACTTAGCATAACAGTCTCATACAGAAGCTTTGGAGGAGTAGCCTGATCTCCACATTCAAAACTGGTCCCATTTAATTAATTATTCTAAAATACTTTGAATTCTAGTAGAACCTTCCCCAAACTGAAGATAATTTTTGGTTTTTTGAGGTAGTAAAGTGTTTGCTTGCAGTTTGCCAGGGATGGTGAATACAGGAAACACTGAAGCTGTGAAGGATAGTCTTTGATCTGGTTCTTCCAAACCTAGACTGTGTTTACATGTAGGCATCCAAATTTGAAGGACTGTGGGGGATTACCAGGGTGTGCACAAATACTGGCTAGAACAGATTAGAAAGACTATCTTAGGCTATTGACTGTCTATAAAACTCTCTTTGATGAAATAAATCTCTCATGAACTTCATGTAGAGGGTATGTGAAATAATTTTATTTCTTCTCTGAAAAGTTGCCTGAGTGTTCCAGCTTTCCTTTCACAAACTTGCATTCACAAACGATGTAGAATAACCAATGTTAGATGAGGCCAGGCTGTGTTTAGGGAATTTTTTTTCCGTGAAATGAAATATGCTTTCTGCTGTTCCTGTATGCAGAAAAATATTTATAGTCCAGAAAAAAAAATTACAGCATAGCTAATGAAATTCACTGCTAAGCTTTGCTAGTCAATAACCTATAGTACAGTGAGTGAGGGAGTACCATGACAAATATAGTTGTTCATGCCTTCTAATGTTTCAAGAGGAATATGCAGCTATTATTGTCATACAAGCATTTGGTGATGGCCTCAGTCACAAATCTGGAAAGTGTATGTAGTCGTATGAAGCTATCTTGGAATCTAAAACAATTCAGATGTGAACTGCTAATGCAGTAAGTTCCCTGTAGCTTGTGTAAAAGTCTGCAGGGGCTGTAGTAATACCGGGGGTTTTTAATGCAAGAGCAAAGTCCATCACACTACAAGTAGCGAAGCAGAGTTGTGGGAGACTCCTTGATGTGACATTGTGTGACAGTCATGAGAGTATCATTAAAGGTTGGTCACTTGATTACTTGAAGGAACTTAACTGTAAGTCTTTTCCTACAAATTAGATTTCTTCTGGCTAATGTTGTATACTTTTCTGCAGCAACGTGAGGATTTTGGAAGTGAAATTGGATAGAAGCGTGTACAAGAGTAACAGAAATATAGTTAAGTGCAGCTTAATTATATTTCAGTGACTTCAAATACAAATGCAGTGTAGACATCAGCAAATGAAAAGCATGTAAGTGAAAGGGTGTGGACTAGAAAAGTAATTTTGAGTCTTATATTAGACAAACATTAAGTGAATAAAGGTATGTTTATAAAAAGATAGTTTTATATGTCTGGTACGGTAGTCTTCCCGCACACCCTGCACCCCAGCAAACTGCCTCATTAATATACTAGACCTTAAACCAGGTCAGATTATACAAGTGGTTTAACTCCTAGATTTTGATTTCCAGCAGTCATGGCAGTTTCTTACAGAGGGTTGTGCACACACCCACACACACACGCAAAAATCATGGGTTTGAGACAAAAAGAAGCAGTAGGCCAAAGTGTATTGTTTTGTCCTAGGAAGAAAATAGTGTAGTCTTTCAGACAAAAAGTCAGCACGGAAATCCCAACAGCATTCACTGATGCGAATAATGTAGCTTCAGTGTTGAATTGATGTTTGCTTGACGAACTTCTCAGGATGTGAGCAACCTGGTCTAGTGAAAGGTGTCCCTGACCCTGGCAGGGGGATGGATCTTTAAGGTCCCTTCCTACCCCAACCATCCTGTGATTCTGTGATTTGATAGTGCAACTTTAATGTCACGTTGGCTCTTAATTATGAGTTAAAAATCAGTAAGCTGGGTAAGAAAGTAAGATTTAGCCATACATGTAGGGAAATTGATGCTATTGAATGTTCAGTCATATTAAAGTTTAACTATTGATAGTGTTGCTTTTTACTTTCTGTCTGAAAGAGTAGTTGAGGTTCTCTGTGAAACTTTATAATAATGTCTGACTGTAATGAACATAAATAATTCTGGGATGTGATATTACATTCACTGAGTCCAGTTCTGGCAAAACCGTACTTGTAATACTGTGAAAGTTATAATTTGCTTTACTTAAAACATAAGCTAAAAAGCATTGTGATTTTTTAAAAATGTATTTATTTTTATCTTAACTGTGTGAGCTAATATATGACCAAATATGAAAGATGAATGAACATGCCAAATTGGATTCTAAAGGATTTTAAACCTTTTTAATTGTAACTTTGTGACAAATTAAGATCACTGCATTTCTTTCAGAGAAGACCAGTAGTTGCCTAGACAGGGATCACTGCATTCTTTAGTTCTCAGGCTGACCTGCTTGTTGACATTACTCAAGCAATTTTCTCTGAGCATTTTCATATCTGAAAACGGGAACAAAGGTGCTTATCTACTTTGCGTAGTATTGATACGGAAATAAAACAGTAAAAAAAAGAACCAGTTACAACTTATGGGAAAGATGAAGGATAGTTACTAACTTGTTCCAAGAGAGTAGTAAGTATTCCTCAGGAAGAAGATATTGAAGGTAAGAAAATACGTGAATATTTCTCAAAAGGCAGAAGGTAAAAGTAATTCCTGAAATCTTGATTCCAAAGAAACTAAAGCACTGACAGACCCTTAATACACTGGGTTTTTTTCCCCCCAGTTAACCTCATACTGACTGGAAGCAGCTACCTGTGTGGCACCTAGAGTCTAGTCACGAACAAAAAGAGAACAATTTGTGTACAGTCGATCCCCTCTCTCTTTTGAAGAGGATGGGGAATCCCTGCGTAACTGATTTCAGCCAGTGTTGCTGGGGCGACTGTGGCTGGAAAGATATTACCTGTGGGAAGTGAAGATGCTAGCTTCCTCCTCCCACTTGGATATGAATGATTTATATGCTTGGTATCACTATACAGTTGTCTTATTTTCTCCGTTTCTCAAAAGGAGCAGAAACTGCAATCCTTCCATTAACTAATCCTGTGAACATGTTCCAAACTGAAATAGTTTGATGGTCAGATGATTTCTTACTAGTTTACTCTTCAGCATCATCTAGGATTTACCCAGAGGCTAATATAAGTAGTTGTGTTCTAAATGAGGAATGTCAGGCTTTCATTCCCATTGTGTGGCTCGATTTTGAAACAGCAAATTTCGTAAGGTGTTTGGCTTGTTTCCATCTAGTGGTTGTTTTATGGACCACACCTCAGACTGAAAGTGTACTGTGTGTACTATGTCTATGCACTGAGGGAAAGGTAGAGCTGTCAAACTTTCAGTTTCTGTATTACTGTAATATAAACAAACCTGATTCCTGCAGGAAGCTATTCTGGATATAGCTTTTGCTTTGGCTTAGTCATAATAAAGGTGCTTGAAGTTTTTCTGGCATGTGCTTCTGTACAATAATTAACAGTATGTGCATATGTACCTGCAGAAAAGACTCTGAAAAGGTATATGTGAAATCACTAACTGTAACATGATACAGCTATACAAAGAATGTTTCTCAAAGCTTGCCATAATATAACATTACTCCCATTTTCGGTGTTTTAAATGTGATTTTAGCATATTTTAATTGTATTTTTAAATTACATTTTGTGTGCATCTTTGCTATGGAGACTATGTCACTGGCTTTAAATGCAGGATTTGATTAGAAAGAATTTGCTAGATAATGAGATCCAGCACTTATTGTTAAATAAGACCATCATTTCTCTCTTACTAGTTGATCAAGTAGCACTTTAAAACAACCAGTTATTGCACTTGCCACTTCTTTGAGGAGGCTGTTGTAGAATGTCAGTCCTTTGGTATAAAAACATCCTGCTTATTCCAGGTCAAATGCATTGTTGGCTACTTCATATCTGTTTCTTATTTTGCTAGCACTGAGCCTCATCTTAAATACATCTCTTTCAGTACACAATGTTTAATCCCCCATGACTTTTTCAGAGAGAGCACACCGTTTCATCTGCTTGTGATTGCTAAAGAGCATACTTACGTCAATTTTATTTTAGTTTTTCATAACAGTGTTAATAGTTTTGCATTTGTCATACTTCGGAGTACTAACTTCTATTCAGTTAGTGCTGTATTGAAGTAAAATCTGTGAGACGTGGTGTATTTTACATCATGTTTACATGATACATAAGCATCTGTGTCATTTTGTGTATTACAGTTTGCTCCCTTGAGATACTCAGTGCTTTTCTTGTCTGTTTTCCTCACAGCCGGTTGCTGAACCAATTCCAATTTGCAGTTTCTGCCTTGGTACAAAAGAGCAAAATCGGGAGAAGAAACCTGAAGAGCTTATCTCTTGTGCTGACTGTGGCAACAGTGGTATGTGACCGTTTACAGGGCTTCTGGTGCTCACCCCTTCCCTTGAGACAGAAGAGCTTGTGCAATGCCTGCTGCTGCCTGGTGCACACAGGGAGTATGCAACTAGTAAGAATCTTGCCGCTTAAGACAGAGAAGTCTAGTGTAGTCACTCCCACTGACCTAGACATGTGAGGAATATGCTTTTGTGGCATATAATTCAGCTGAATCTTATGGTCCTAGAGGAGCCAAGTTAACCTAGCGCAAATAATTCATTTGTCTCCTGGAAGTTTCTTTAAAAATGTGGCAATGAAGACCATTTTCACCATGTTTCTCAATTCAGTTTTGAAGAATTATCTGTGTGTTCTTTTGTATGTGGGCCTGTCATTTGCTGTCTAGGGTGTTGGTTTTCTGTTACAAGTAGATAAGAACAGAAGCACCTAAAAATAGGAGTATCTGGATAACCAAAATTCTGCATGGGAATACATAATTGATAATCTCTCTGAGAGCTCTCTGTGACCACTAAAGCAGTATAATTTTCTCCTTTTTCTGTAGGTCATCCGTCCTGTTTGAAGTTCTCTCCAGAGCTGACAGTTCGAGTGAAAGCCTTGCGATGGCAGTGTATTGAATGCAAAACATGCAGTTCCTGTAGAGATCAGGGGAAAAATGCTGTGAGTATAGTGGAGTATGGACTGAATGAAGAGGATATCAGTCTTGCGGCTGTTAAGTTAAACTATGAAATTATTTTAAAGGCAAATATCTGCAGCTTTTATTTTAGTCTGGTAGTCTTTCCGAAACCTGTGAAATACCTTGAATTGTCTGTAGTTGAAAACTACCTGCTCTCTGAAACAGTGACAGTGGGAGTCTTGATGCCCACACACATATAAAGAGAGATTAACTTTATCTGTCTTCAACAGGATAACATGCTATTTTGTGACTCCTGTGACCGTGGCTTTCACATGGAATGCTGTGATCCTCCTCTTACCAGGATGCCAAAAGGTGAGGGCTTTGTGATGAAAAGAATAGTTTAAGATGGTGTTGGAAGAGATCAGTGGGTAGACAGTGCTGCCATTTATTTGGTTCTTTTTTAGCTACATTTAGGTCATTTTTTAATGGAATTGCCTTTCAGGTATTAGAAAGCAGAGAAGGGTCAGAGCGTCATATCCAGGTTTTCAACTATCTCCAGCTTCCTGTACATTACTGTCTGATGGGTTTTGAAAAAAAATCCTTGACGTTTGGAGGAATAGAAGCGATCCCTACAAATTAAGATGATCAGCTTTCATTTGAATCAATAGACTTGTACAAAAGAAAAAGACGATTTCTAAGTTTTTGAAGTCACATCCATTTGGATAGTAGAGTATTCCGGACAAATGAACTTCTCTTTTCAACTAGAAAGCAGATTATCTATGGAAGATTCTTCCTTGGAAGTTAGAAGAAAATTTTTGTGTAGAGGATAGTTGGAAAATAGTATAGTCATAAGCAGGTAGTGGGATAATTAACCATCAAATTATGGTTTTCTGATGATGTGCTGCCAATTAAAGAGACTTCCTTCATGTTTGGAATGATTTGTGTGATGGAGAATATTAACAGTTTAGATTGTTGAAGCATACACATAGTTTTTGTTACACACATATGTGATAATCAGTGCCTTTGGTACTGTTCCTACCCTTACTCTCAGAAGGCCTGTCTACTGTTTCCCAGTTTTTGTCGTACATAGATGTTTCTTGCATTCAGTGATGGGAACTTGTGTCTTTTAGGTATGTGGATATGTCAAATATGCCGACCACGGAAGAAAGGAAGAAAACTTTTACAGAAGAAGGCAGCACAGATAAAAAGACGCTATGCTAACCCAATAGGACGTCCCAAAAACAGGTTAAAGAATCAAAATACAGCGTAAGTTTCTATAAGGAAGAGTAAGATGTGAGATGTAGGACAGTGGGTATTTGTGAAGTCTCTGGTCTACTTTATGAGAAGATTTCTTCTACAATTAAGAGCTGTTCATTATTCTATAATACAGATTTTTGAGAAGGGCTAGGAAAACTAGAAGTAACCTCAGTGCTTCTTTTGGCCAAGATTTTTACTCTCTGTAATAATCTAATATTGATTTTTGAACTATTCCTTACAGTCATAGATGAATTTTGCTGTTCATGACATCTATTTTGCTGGATGGCTCTTTCTTCCAGCATAATTGCCTTACTTTGCATTTCCCAAGAACCCTTTCTGTTGTTCAAAGAAATTAAGTAATCACAACAAAGCATATGAGATTGTTGTTTGACATGTATTTAATCTGACACTGCTGCCAGAAAATATTTGGCTCCTTTCTGCTTCTGTTCCACATTTCTGTATTTGTGAAGAGCTCTTTTGTGCTGAGATGGATTGTGTTGCTACAGCCTTGTTATGGTTGTTGTGGGGCAGCTAGCTAGTTGTCAGGGAATTTGATTTGGGTGCGTGTGAATTCTTTGGATAACTGCTCAGCCAAAGCAATTTCCTTGAATTAAGACTGCTATGAAGTGCTGGTTGTGATGCAGCACTATTGACTGTTCAGGGTGCATAACAGTGAAGGAGCGTGTCGCAAGAACTTCTGTTTAGGACGTCAGATCATCTTAAAAGAAAACGGTTGAACTACCACTTGATTCTAAGCGATAGCACCAAAGGATGTTCTGGAAAGCAACCTTACAAAGTTTAGTGCTTCTAAAAACATAAAGGGAGTTGTCTCTGTTAAATATGCCAGTTTTCTTCAGTCAGTGCAATACCTTTGCTTAGAAGAACACTCAGTGTAGTTCAGAGGAGCAAGAGGAAAGCTGGCTATCTGCTATTACTGTTTTGTGTCTTTTATTTCATGATTGATACACAATTTTTTTGTCTTTGTTCCATCATTTCACTTGCAAAATACATCAGAATGGTGCAGAGATGTGTAGTTTGTCTTTTGGGGAAAAAGCTGCCTATTTCTATCCTTTGTAGCTGAAAAGACTATAGCTAAAAGTAGCCATCTTCCTGAAACAGCAGTTGGTCTAGGACAGTCCTTTTGAGAAGTGTTGAATACTCAGTTATCTCATAGAGTCATAGAGTCATTTAGGTTGGAAAAGTCTTCAAAGATCAAGTCGAACCATTAACCCAGCACCACTGTGTTCACCACTACCCATATCCCCAAGCCACATCCACACACCTTTTGAATACTTCCATCTCAATAGAGTTTTAAGATTTCCAGCCTTAAAGATGGCAGCTGGTTGGAAAGCAATGCTGTTTTCAGCTAAGATGACCATCAGTGGTATAGGCTCTTAGCTAATATATGTGTCCCACATGTATTAACTTTCTGTGGAATTCTTAGGACAATTTCTCATCTGTTCCAAAACTCTGGTAAATGACAAGGGTAAGTGTTTAATGATTGCATAAATTGAAACCTTCTGTGCAATGTATTCATTCTGGCTACTGACTTTGAAATGTAATCTTGTATTAAATTTGGTGAAAATCTCTTGTTTAGACTCAATTTAATTTGAAATAATGTTCAATGTAGACAAAAGTAGTACAGTACTTCTACTGAGATGTTTAAATTCTAGCTTCTCTAGGGTACACAGACTCTTGACAATTCCTGTATTATTAAATTCTTCAGTTCACGTTTAGCTTCTGTGTGGTTGATAAATATGTTAGAGAAGATGGTAGGCCACTTTGCAGTCTGAAACAAACCACCTTATTAAATCTTCTAACCATATCTTTCCCCTTCTCATCCTTTAGATCAAAAGGCCCTTTCAGCAAAGTTCGCACTGGTCCTGGTCGGGGTCGGAAGCGTAAGATCGCTCTGTCCAGCCAGTCAGCATCATCAGAAGGAGGATACCTGGAGCAGACAGATGTCTTGGACTTCTGCAGAGATGGCAGCAACACCTTGAAGTTCAACAAGAAAACCAAAGGGCTTATAGATGGCCTTACTAAATTCTTCACTCCCTCCCCTGATGGACGAAAAGCTCGAGGGGAAGTGGTAGACTATTCTCAGCAGTATAGGATCAGGAAAAAGGGTACCAGGAAATCTAGCACTTCAGAATGGCCCACAGGTAAAGATTTTTCACCCTGCCAATGTAAGTATCCTGTATACCAAGCAAATGTTCAAAGGCTAGAATGTTGAAATGACTGGAATTGTTAGAGGCTGGAAACTTTGACCTGAAAGTTAACACTGAAATGCAGTTATCTTTGGCGCACTGAGGTAGAATACCAGCTGGAAAAATGCTTTGGGAGTGAGGCAAAGTGTCTAGAGGGTTTTGTTGTTGGGTTTTTTGTTAGGTTTTGGTTTTGGGTTTTTTTTGTGGAAGGGGTGTTTCTAAGGTGATGAATGTAAGTGTCCTGGTTTTGGTTTTACCAGATCTGGTGTTTAAATAGTTGTGATTCTTGTTGGTGAGGAACAGACTTAGTGGTAAGCCATTTATGTCTTCATGATACTGTGAATATCTAGGTGGCGACATTTGGACCTGCTTAAATATATGATAGTACTTCTTTTTTGGTCCCAAATCTAGAACCTGTTCTTCCCTTGTGGTCCCAAATCTGAATAGAAAAACCTCATGAAAAAAACCTGCCACAGTGTCTGAATATAGGCAGATGATGTTTGTCACTGCACCAAAAAGCAAGTACTCTTTTGTAGATGTAGATGAAGACAATTTTCTCTCTCATTTACAGACAATCAGGATGGCTGGGATGGAAAACAAGAAACTGAGGAGCGTTTTTTTGGGAGCCAGGATGTCTTAAATGAAAAAGACATGGAGCTGTTTAGAGATATTCAGGAACAAGCACTGCAGGTAAAGTTAAATTTTCAGTGTCTGGTAGTAAGTACCGAATCTGTAAAAGAAATTTAAACAAATCTAAAACCCCCACCCAACAACAAAAAAACAACAAGAATGGCTCATCCAGAGTCTATCTGTCACAGAAGCTAATGTGAGTGGTTTCTGCTGCTTGAGAGTAATGGAGAACTGACGTCAAGAGAGCTGAAGGATAACATAAAAGTGAGCATAGGGGTGTAAGAGGTTAAGGTGGCTAAAAAGCCTTGAGGGATGTGGCTTTAGTCCTCTCAGAACATAGAGCTGTTAAGTACCTGGTAAAACACGTGGACTGTTACAACAATAAAATATGAGGTGCTTTGCTAGCAGCATGGGTCACAGAGTCTCTGACTAGTTAAAGCATTCTTTTTCTAGATACTTTTAACTCCTGATGGAACAGGGTGGGGCATTGCTGTTTGTGTCTGTGTGCACATTGATAGATGGTTGTCAATGGGGGTTGCTGTTCCTTTTCATCTAGATCGCCACAAAATGTGGATGCCTAGGATTAGATCCTGAGGTGACTTTTGCCTATACCAGTCCTGCTTAGGAAGTTTAGCAAAATGTTAATTTGGAATGTTAGTTTTCAAACACTAACCTGTTGTCCTGGGTACAACTGTCTCATTTTGCTGGTATAAATTTGCATATAGGTAATTCACTGGTACTCTTCACGTTAGTTTCTGACCTCCTGCATGAAACATCCTTGTTTAGTAATAACTTCAGTCCAGGTGGTTCATATTATAATGCAAGGCTGTTGGGAATATTTTCATTTCTAATTCTGTGAGTGACAGTCTTTTGAGATAAAATCTTCATAAATTGAGAGAACATTTATTTTCTTTAAAAGCAGAGCATTTAATTTCCTTAGTTGCCATAAAATACACAGTTACTGTCAGAGGGACAGGGAAATAAAGGATGTATAAGTAGTTTAAAACATACTCTATTTTCTATTTTTTTCTTCTTCTAATAAGTATGAGGTTTTTCTTTAGTTCTTCAGCATTTGTGATGATAAGCAGGTAGCTGTATCCTGAATATTGGTTTGGTAGCTACTACATTCACGGTAGTTCATCTAGTCTCAGAGCTGGGAAGGCACTGATGCTTGATGTTAAATACTTGCATATTCTAGTTTTTAACCTCAGGAGTAGTTTATATGTTTCTATTCTTGGCTATTGAAATAATGAAGAAAATTACAACGAGACTCAAAAAAGGCTGTATTAAACTTCTCTGTGTACTAATTTCTAACTTGCATTTAAAACTGACATGCAACACTGTGATTGGTAGTGGAGATATGTGGTATGGCAGTGCTTACTAATTCTTTCTTTTTGTGAATCACATGGTTGCTTGAAGTGTGACTGGTTCTGGTTTGTAGTGTCAGAAAGCAACATCTGCATCTTCCTAATTATCTGAGGTGAGGTCAAGTAGGATGGACTGTGTAGATAAGGATGTTTCAATTTATTTCATCACAGAAGCCTTTCACTTGGAAATTCATGAATACTTGGGTTTTTTTCCCCTTGCATAGAAAGTAGGGGTGACTGGGCCTCCTGATCCACAAGTCCGCTGCCCTTCTGTCATTGAATTTGGCAAGTATGAAATCCAGACCTGGTACTCCTCCCCATATCCACAGGAATACTCAAGGTAGGACTCTCTTCTTTGTGCTTCTTCAGTGTTTATGGGAAAGCTGTATTCCAGCAGGCATAGGAATCTTACACATTTTGGTGATGAAAGATTGTTCTGCTGTGCTGCACATATAGTTGCTTTAATGTTCTCTTGCTTAAGAACTTTGGGAACAGTCTAAACTGCAAACTCTTTGAACTTTATTCAGAAAGAGGAATGACTTATAAGGACTATAGCTAGAGGAAGAAAATTAAGTGAAAACTCTTTATGCTACCATTTAATAAGAACATGTTGTCTGTCATGAGGAATTATTCTAGCTGTACAAAGACACTGAAGGTAGCTGAAAATAACACTCCAACCCAAGCTAGAGTATATAAATGAAGTTAAATCACAAGAATTTTGGGACACTTGCATTCCAGTTGTTTTTGTCAGTGTAATATGTAAAACAGTTTTAAAGCAAGTGGGTAGATGGTGATGTGACCCATTGCTCGAGGGTATTTACATACAGCTGTCTGTGACGAGGAGGGAAGGAAGGGAATAGGAACTATTTATCTCATCAGTCCTAGCATCACTATTACAAAACTGGAAGGCATTACTGGGTTTTTTTCTAGGATTTTAATCTATTTCTTCTAGCATAACTTGATAATGTAAATGTAATTATGCAGGACATTAAGGGCATTTTTAAAATATGCATTTGTTACAGAATAAGTAAGTGTCACAACTTCAGCTGTGGTAAGGTGGTTTTGCCCTCATTAGCATATACACAAGGTCAGCGTATACTGAGTATGTTTTCATCAAGTTCTCTGTTGGCAGGAGTGAGGAATTTTATACAAAAGTTCTTATCTTCAGTCCCTACTCTTTCTTTCTCTTTTCTTACAGGCTACCTAAATTGTACCTTTGTGAATTTTGTCTAAAGTATATGAAAAGCAGAACTATTCTCCAACAGCATATGAAAAAATGTGGTTGGTTTCATCCTCCAGCCAATGAAATTTACAGAAAAAACAATATATCAGTCTTTGAGGTAAGTTAGAAAACTAAGGTGCTCACTTTTATCTGTAAAATCGGGTCTTTAACATCTAATCATGTGATAAATTTTTCATAGTCCTAAAAGTCTTCATTCTTGAAACAATGAATTGCCAAGAGTGAAGAACGACAATCTAGCAGTCAGTGGGAACTGACCTTGTGTATAGATTATTCATCCATGAAACACAGGAGAAGACTCACTTTGTAAAAATCTGTTTTTTTCATTTTATGAAAATTAATTTTAAGTTGTCTCTTAAGCGATGTATATTTATATAGCAGTGACTTGGTCACAGCCTTTATTCTGTGAAAAGTTTTAACTCTTTTGAGATGCTACCTGTGACAGAGAAGTCTTCTCTCATGTTACGACATTTCAAATGTACAGGGATACTCAGGTGAAGCATATCCTTGCATGATAGCAAATGGAGTGACAAAACTTTCCTCATGTCTTTAAGGTTGATGGCAATGTCAGCACTATCTACTGCCAGAATTTGTGCTTGTTAGCCAAACTCTTCTTGGACCACAAGACTCTCTATTACGATGTGGAGCCATTTCTGTTCTACGTGTTGACACAGAATGATGTTAAGGGCTGTCACCTTGTTGGCTACTTTTCCAAGGTAATTATTTAGGTACAAACTGTTTGCCATGGTGAGAAATGCTGCTTTGGAGTCTTTAAATTGTTGTGATTTAAGCTCTTGCATTTTATATAATAAATTATGTAATACAGGTATAGACATCGGTTGCAACCAGGTTTTATTTATGTTAATTTGATGACCACCAATTAGTAAATCGAAGTTTCCTATAATATTGAATAGCATTTATTCGCTAAGGAACTTGTGCTGCTGCTAGTGGTTATGAAAAACCTTTCAAATTACTTCCCACTCTTGGTGGAGGTGGGGTAGTACTGTTTGTGAGATAGAACTACTTGGTAATTCTGTTTCTCTCACCTTCTTTTGTGTAAATACATTGTTTTCCAAACAAGTTAGGCAACTTTGCACCTCATTGCAACCTTTTTTTTTTTTTTTGTGGGAACTGGACCAAGATTTCAGATAGGACTCTTCTTAAGATTTTTATCCTTAATTATTTCAGTTATTTTTAAATAGCTTTATTTGAAGTTTTTCCTTTCAGTATTCAGAACAGCAGATTTAAGACTGGATTTTAGCATGTTATGGTTGTAACATTTAAAAATTCACTGGAATACTGCAATCTTCTGAATTGAATTTAGCTGCCTTCAGATTTATTCTTAGAATTTATCTTCTCTGCAGTCCATGTTCTTTATTGTATAGCATCTAAGCAGAAGAGTATGTCAAGTTTTCATTCTTCATGCTTTTCTGAACTGAAATGATGGTAATTAGAGGTTTCATTGTCTCTTTGAGGTCTTTCCTTGGCTTTGTTGTTCCTAAGAAACTTTAACTGTGGCTTTCTATCTCACTTTTTGCTATTGAACTACTTAGGCACTTTTACAGAACAACTTACACTATTTCTCACTGATCTGTTTTTTTGATATAATGCTTTTTCTTTTCCAACAGGAAAAGCACTGCCAACAGAAGTACAATGTTTCCTGTATAATGATTCTTCCACAATACCAGCGTAAGGGCTATGGCAGGTTCCTAATTGACTTCAGTAAGGAACTTTCTTTACTTTTTTTTAGTCTATGTCTATTCACATTTTAAAGAAGGACTTAACAGTAGAAGCCAATACTTTTCAAGTTAAAACACATCTCAGGACAAAGGCTTCTAATGCTCACAAAATCATCTGAGCTTCACAGTTTACTCTTTTTGTTGGAACTTCAATTCTAAAGACAAATTGATCATTTTCCTCTTATTTCTAATGTTTTATGTGTAAGCAACTTACGGTAGAAACTAAAGGCATATGTCAGTATAGTGATTTTAGCAGAAGCTTGTCTTGTGCACGTAGTTCCTTATACAAAAAGCCAGCTGTAAGACTGCGCGATCTGTGGGAATCTTCAGCAACTTAAGTGAATGAGTGTCTTAAGCAAAAGTGTCTTATGTTTTAATTTAGCTTTGAGAGCAACAAAACCAGACATGCTTAAGTTCTGAATACTCATACAATTCTGAGATTCATACGTGTATCTCAGCAAGGTCATGGGGAAACTTGCCCTTGTAACTATACGTTGTTTATTATGCCTAGGGCAATCTAATACAGCCTCTGCTGTGGACATACTAATTTTGGAGTTAATGTCCAGAGGAAAACTCTACTGGTAGAATTATATTAGAATGATTCTGCTGCTCTTTGTGTAGATAAGTTGTTGTTCTTCTGAAAATACTGGTGAAGCAAAAGAACTCAGGGATGTATCTTGAGAAATCAACAAATGTCGGTTATATTAGAACAGCAGTGAGGAGGCAGATATGTAATCTTCCCTCCACACCCCTTTGTCACACTGGGTAGAATATAACCCCTTGGTCTTTATTGAACCTGTGCAGTGTATCACAGTCTTAAATTAATTAAACCTCTGCAAATAGAGTTTAGTACAATAGAGAATTTTCAAGAAAATTATTTGTCATACTAGTTTTAAGTAGCTAAAGTATGTTTTTCCTCTGTCATTCCCAAAATTGCTATTGCAATAGTGCTTCAGGTTTGCCTACAGCCAATGTCTGATGGTAGCAGAGATTAGAAATCTCATCCTCGATCCTTGAATAATGGGAGTTTAAACAAACAAACAAATAAAAAATTGGCCCGACAACTCGAAGTATCCTTCAAAGTTATCATCTACATCTTGTAGGCAGTACTCAGCTATTTTCTGAGGCCTTTGTAGCAGCTGGAGTGGAAACAGAAGCTAATTTTTTGAAACTTTTTTTCTTGTGTATCTTTAGGCTATTTGCTTTCAAAGCGTGAGGGTCAAGCAGGATCACCAGAGAAGCCCCTGTCAGACCTGGGGCGCCTGTCATATATGGCTTATTGGAAAAGTGTAATATTGGAGTGCCTTTATCATCAACGTGACAAGCAATTAAGCATTAAAAAATTGAGTAAACTGACTGGAATCTGCCCTCAAGATATCACTTCCACTCTACATCACCTACGAATGCTTGACTTCCGTAGTGATCAGTGAGTACAGGAGTCCTGTTGTAATTCCAAATCCCTTCAGATGTATTTCAATGAAATTTAATGGTGTTTGAAGACAAGTCACATCTAATAAGCTTGATTTTACTAAAGACTTCAGTGTCCAAATACTGTCTGTAGACATTGTGCTCATGCACAATGCAAGAATTGTTCAGTGCCAAAGCCGGATCCGATGTCCACCTGAGTAGTTCTGCAGATGTGGAATTTCTGAGTAATTCACTGCTATGAGAGAAAGCAAGTTGGTCTCTTGGTCATGTTTTCTTGGGATCCCTTAGCAAAATCAGTCTAATATGCACAAAACAGAGCAAAGAACAGCAGCTTCTCTAGAGGGAGATCTTCTCCTTATTTTCAGTCAGTGAGCAGACAGTTGTTTCCCTCCTTTTCTCTATGTCTCAAAAATGCTGTAAATTGTGTGGATTCACTTGGAATTCTTGAATTCATTACTGGGAGTAATGAAATGTGTTGGTATAGAATAGAGCTAGTCTGCTTGCTCGGCTGCCAAGTCAGGTGAAATATTGGGAATTATTCTTGTTTCAGACCATAGCAGTTTGGTGACTGGGGTTGTATTCTATTGTGTTTTGTGTTAAACTTGAAACCTGGAAAACTTGAGAATAGTTTTATGTCCTCATCTCACAGTATACTTTAACCGCTGATATTTCTCCCAGACTCCTAAACAAAATACACTACGGTAGCGGGACTACAATTTTTTTTGAGCAGTCCTTATAGCTCTATTCAGTAGCTTTCACCTTATATGCCCATTCCCCAATTGGCATACCCCTTGTCCATTTAACACATAATAGAAGTGATACTCTGCAGCTGAATGTTACCCATGGAAGGATAATGACTGCACCGTTACCAAGAAGTGGAAAAAATTTAACATTTCCTTGGTTGTGAGATACTTTCTCAGGTAGTCTGATTGAGAGTATACAGATTTTTCTGTAATATATCTGTTTCACATGACAACATGTACAGTATGTTACCTGTTACTGATCAGAGTGTTACTATTATTCAGATTTGTGATCATTCGTCGTGAGAAGCTTATCCAGGAACACATGGCAAAGCTTAGAACTAATGTCCGACCTATTGATGTGGATGCAGAATGTCTGCGTTGGACACCTGTTATAGTTTCCAACTCAGTTGTCTCTGAAGATGAAGAAGAGGAAACAGAGGATGGGGAAAATGAAGAGCAAGAACAGCAGAAAGAAAAGGATCCAGAGACCAGTGTAAGAGTGAATCTCTTATTTCTGTGTGGCATGTAGTTTATACTTAAATGCTTTTGCAGGCAGTGCTAACAAAATTTCAAATGCGAAGCTTGCACATTTGTCATAATCATAAAAAGCAATACAGTCATGATTAGTTTATGTATCTTTATGGTTTCAGATTAGAAAATAAAAATAGAGAAAACATCGAAGCATAGTCTGGAGAACAGTCCTTGAAGGGGTTGCACTCTCGCATCAGGTGATGAGCACTGACTAGAATACTAAGAGGCAAATTATCTGCTGTTACTGTATTTACATTAAACTAATTGTGCATTTTAATGGAAAAATAGCTTCAAATTTTTCTCACTTTTTTCTTGAAAATTGCACAAATACTGTGTTTGAATGTAGCAAAGTGAAGTTAGCATTCCCTCTGAATGGCTGCTGCCGACTGAAGTCACTTGTTGGGAAGCTAATTGAGGTACATTATCATCTGTGAGGAAAGGAGTAGCAGATAGCACTACTTGAATCACTTAAAGGTCAAGTCTTTTTTTAAAAAAGTCAATTTTGTTAAACTTTTCTGACTTCTTGCTCAAAAGCTTTTGTGGAATCAAATTCAGGATAGATATTCATGCTGAAATAGGAAGTGTGAAATCTATTTGTTTGTATTTAAATCAGATGGTAAAATCTGTGTCATGGGAGAAGAAAGAGCAAGAGCCTTACTCACCAACAGAGAGTGAAAAAAAGCCAGACATTGTTGCTCCAGCCAATTCTGCACGACCAAACAAGCACATTTTTCCCCTGGATAGTCTTCCTGCAAACAGTCAGCCATCACGAAGAGGTCGATGGAACCGCAAGAGCAAAAAACTTCATGAGACCTTTTGTGAGAAGGAACCAGTATTGCCCAGCGAGGACAAAACAGCAGTTCCCAGTGGACGATGCAGTGAATGTGAGGAAAAATCAGCAGCCTCACGAGGCCGGTGCAGTGACTGTGAGGAGAAGTCAGCGGCCTTGCAGGGAAGATGTGGTGAATGTGAGGAGAAATCTCCAGCCTCAAGAGGCCGGTATGCTGAAGAAGATGAGGAAAAATCTGCAGTTTCCCAGGGACAGTATGGCAAAGGTGAAAAATCTGCGGTTCCCCGTCGGCGGCACGGCGAAGGTATGGAAAGGTGGAGGGGGCAGTTGAAAAAGAATACAGAGCCACTGAAGTGTAGATTCCCAGAGGACTGCGACAGATTCGCCCGGCGCTACAGTGATAGTGATAGGGCACTTCTGAGGTGTTTTAGTGAGAGTAGTGAAGAAGAAGATGATGAGCCTGTGAGTCCTCGATCAAGTTCTCCACCTGTTCTCACCAAGCCAACGTTAAAACGAAAGGTGTGTGCCTTATTTCTTGTTGTGTCTGACTCTGTCATGCAGTCAGTTTTGTCAGTATGTTGGGACTTTCCAAAGGATAGTGCAGTTCGTGAGGTCTGTATTAAGTGTACAAGGTAGCATATGCTCAGTGTTGCTGAACTCCCTCTGCAGGGTACTTCCTGCTGACTTTTTCTAGTGGTTGTTTTGGATGAATCAGAGGTAGGAGTCTGGGGTTTTTTTAATTCTAGCTTCTATCTTGTACTTTTGATTTTTTTCTACATTGGTTATTAAAGTTTTACTCAGTCATGCAAAAGAGAAACAGATATGGTCCTACTTATGAAAGAAGCTTGCAGAACACAAATGCTCTCTAAGCAACTAAAATCACAGCATAAACTCTTTGAAATTATTTACTATGGAGATGTGAATTCTATCATTGTGTCTAAGCAAATCCTCTCTTCATGGGGTACTGCACTAAAAAGTTCTTTTTTATATCATCATTGCGCTTTGTACGTATCATTGCACAAGTTATTCACATCTGTTGCAGTGTCTCTAAACTTCCAGCTGTTATGGACAGGCTGTTAGCTTCAGCTGTTTAAATTGTAACTGATGGCAGGTGCTGGGTAGTATTTCTAGTGAATTCTGGATTACAGAAGGGAGCTGTCTGGTCCCACTTCAACTATTAAACTCTGCTGTTCATGTTTTGTATTTATCAGTGTTTTAATTCTACTGCACATGATAAAATGTCTTCTATTTTCCCACCTTTCACTTTCAGAAACCAATTCTTCATCGGAAGAGGCGGGTCCGCAAGCGTAAGCACCACAACAGCAGTGTTGTCACTGAAACAATCTCAGAGACCACAGAAGTGCTGGATGAACCATTTGAGGACTCAGATTCTGAACGACCAATGCCCCGATTAGAGCCTACGTTTGAGATTGAGGAGGAGGAAGAGGAGGAGGAGGATGAAGAGGAGGAGAGTGAACTTTTGTCCAGTGGATACTTTCGGCACCTAGCCCCACCAGACACACTCAGGCATAGACTCTCTTCTAAGAGAAAGTCCAAAGATGAGGAGGAGTCTGATGACAATAACGGTACGTTTGGTGGTACGCTGGTGAAAGTGTCAGATGACAACAGCTCATGACAGAACAAGTTGCTTTCCTTGGCTTGTAACTTCTAGCTGAAATGTAGGTCAGGCATAAATTACCAGTCAAACTAGCCTCAAACATTACCAAATTTTATGCAAATGTGCATGCATTTAACCATCTTATGATCTGATCCCAGAGCTTTCCTAATGAATTGGTATCTGTGATTGTGGAATAACCTATGCAGCAGAGTCACTTACAGAAATAAAACAGAAATGAACTGTCAAGCCTCCAATTTTCCATAACAAAGGGAAACTTTAAATTGTCTCTTCTGAGATCCTCTTCTTCATCACATTGCATGTTCACCCTCTCAGCTTCTCATATCTCCTTAAAGTTCTCTGAACCTTCAGTTCATAAAATTACTTGATTGTGACTGGTTGCTTAGAGTCCACTGACAATCCAGAAGAAGCATCTGTCATTCAGATGCTCCATTCTTTATGGCTGTTAGGTGTCCTGTTGTCTTAATGGGCCACACAGTGTAAGGCAGTCAGCGAAATAAAAATGAGCAACTGTGCGTAAAACAAGTATGGTGCCATTATCCCACAATAAAAAAATTGTTACCTCATTAATTTATAGCTTTCAACTAAGCTGTTGTTACCAGAGGAGAATTGCTCTTTAAAAGTACTTAGATACTAAAAGCATAAATATAATTATAGCCATGTTTACTATATATTTAGCATCAGTTACCCTTAAATCCTTACAACAGCGTATAACTATGTAAATTTAGTGCAAACGTGCTGACAGATTAAGTTTCCTTGATGGAAATGCATGCACAGTCAGCTTATACCATTGGTTTTTTTTAATTCTATTGTGATCAGATTACTCATTAAATACATTTTTGTGATACTCCAGCACCATTAATAAGACTATAATATTGGAGACAGATCTGTTAGGTCAGTTGTTTTAAGTCTTTTTCAGTTGTGCTCTTCTGAATGTTTTCTGGTGGAGATGCAGATCCCTTTAGAGATTCCACTCACATATATTCTTTTATAAAATAAATCAGTGATTCTTGACCATCTTTTGCAGACTGTAAATAGTCCATTGAGTGCCCAGGGATCAAAAATGATATTTGGAAAGCCACTGTTTTAACTCACACCCATTGTATACTTCAGTGATAAATTTATGGCTCACCTACTATAAATACTTGTCATTTAGTGCTTCTGCTCCCTTGTCTCACTTCTGTTGCTTTTTTTTCCTGAACTTCTGCAAATTCATCAGAATCTTTGAAGTAATAAAGTAGTAACCATACTATTTTAAGGTATTGCTCCTCCTGACAACAAACAGTACCTGTTGGCTGCTTTTGTCTTCAATGCAGGTGGCTTTGCATACACATATTAAAACCGTAATGTTCTTAGAGAAAATGCTGTGTACTGTCAGTTACCTATCCATGTTCATCATAAACAGCCGGGGGGGTTTTTTATAAAAAATTAGGCTGGGTAAGGGGGGCAGCACAGCCTTATGACAATTCAAAAATAGAGTATTGCAGACATTAACACATGGTCCAGATTTAGACTATTTTAATCATAACTATGAGGTAGGAATGTTTATAGGAAGCTTAGATTTTTTTTTTTTTTTTTGAGGTTTTCCCATCACTACAGAATTGTGAAATTTTTTTTTCTTTTTAAATTTTTTTTTCACTTTCTAACTAAGGGTCAGATTTTTCCGCTGAGAACTTAATCTCTAGCTGAGGCAATGCATTGAAAGTGTTTTAAGATTTCCCTGAAATGCAACATTGCAGTTTCTTAAATGGGTGTCTGATGAGATTTTGGATTGGTTCTGATTGCTGTCAGGGTAGCAGTGAGAATGGATACTGTAAGGTGGTCATTTGAGGCCAGTTTTTAGTAAGGGTTAGGTGTTCTGGAAGACAGAAGGTGTTCTGTGGTGTCGAAAACAAAGCTTGTTCCTCTGTTCTATCAAATCTGTGCAATTTGAGTAGTGTTGCATAGGGGAAGATGAAGCTCCGTGATAGGCTGAGCTGTATTATTTTGCTTTTCCTAGTTCTACATACAAGTTTTACTGCAAATGTGGTAAATCTAATCCTCTGTAGTGGATATGAAATGTGAAAGACAGGGAAGAGAAATAGTGATTTTTTATTTTTTAAGAGGTGGGTTTTATTTTTAAGGGTTTAAAAGTTAATGCATTGTATGTAAATAGTGTTTCCTTCTTCCTGTACAACAATATACTGACTGTGGAAGATCCTTTCATTCCTTTATTCACATTCCAAATATTTATTTTTTGGATGACTTAAGGAACTGTTGAATTTTGAAATCCGTATTCATTTTAATTCATTTTTTAATACCCAGAATTTTTTCAGAATGCTTATCATTGGAGGGAGATATTTAAAGTAAATGCCTGCCTGAGCAAAGGGTAGGAGTAATTCAGCTTTATACAGTTGTATAAAATCTCACTGACTGTCCTAATTGATAGGTTCAAACCAAAATTAATTCAGGGAATGCCTTCCACTATTCAGTAAGTTCTCAGTAAATGATCACATTCCTTTTTGGCTGTATAAGCTCTGAACCTATTTAAGTGTTTGGAAAGTCACTGAAATGCAAAATTCACTTCATCAAATAAAAGATGAGAGAGAAATTCAGCTTCCTGTTAATGATTCCTTCAATTAAAAAATTACTAGCCAAATTCAGGAATCTGTGTATTTCTATCGGCATTAAAAGCAAAAGGCTGTGAAAAAAGTGAAAATACTCCCTTAAGCAGATGCACAGATCTAAATGGAAATATGCTTTTATTGCAACTTCATGTGTTCCCCTACACTGCAGCACTTTCATTTGTGAATATATTTTATAAATAAAATTTGTCTTTTCGTGACTTTATTATATAGTTTAGCGCTTAATTTGAATTATGTATTAAAGGCTCAGAGCTTTGAACATTCAAGATCTCGAAAGCATTGGTGTTCTTTGAAAATGTAATGTGCAACATGCTTGCTAATGAGCAGACCTTAATCCTTCTTGTTGCCCTTCACAATAAATTTCTTAGCTGATATTGAAGTTGATTAATATGCTGGGCATGTTTGGAAAGGCTTCCATGAATGCTCAGGTCAAACAAAAATGTTTGAACAGTGTCTTTCAATTTGTGTTTTCAGGTAACCCACCTTTGAAACCATTATCTATGCTGAGGAAATGTGAAGCAAAGGATTCTTCGCTTGAGCCGGATAGTTCCACACCCATGAAAAAGAAGAAGGGATGGCCAAAAGGGAAAAGCCGAAAACCAGTCCACTGGAAGAAAAGACCTGGTCGAAAACCAGGTTTTAAACTGAACCGGGAAGAGGCACCACCATCAGTTCAGGAGGAAGGAACTGATGAAATGCTAGCTAATGCAAAACCAGGGCGTAAGCCCAAAATTTCAGATGAAGAAGAATGTGTTGAGCAGAAAGACCTGTCTCGCATTGAGGATAGGAAAGAAGAAGATGTGAACATGGAAGCAGAAGAGGTAGGAGAGGGAGAAGAGGAAGATATAGCCAGCAGTGAAGTAAGAGCAGTTTCTCCTGTGGACAGCAACAGCAGTCCAGTGCCAGAAGTAAAAGAGCCTGAGATAGAAGAGGAAGTGGAGGAGAAGCCACAGGTCTTAGAAGAACAGAGGCAATCAGAAGAAGAGCAGCAAGAATTAGATGAACCTGAGCACGACCATGAGGAAGAAGAGGAAATTGCAGTAGTGACAAATCAAAATGAAGATCATGATGCTGATGATGAAGATGATGGTCATCTGGAGTCCGTGAAGAAAAAAGACTTGGAGGAACAGCCTGCTAGAGAAGGGGTGAAGGAGGAGCCTCAGGTGCAAGAGTGTTTTTTAGAAACAAGCATGCCAAGCAGTAGTGAAGCTGCAAAAGAAAAAGATGAAGCAGAGGCAGATTCTGAGGAAGAGCAGACTTCCAATGAGACGTCAGTGGGCTCAGAGCACATCCCTGGGTCTGAAGATGATCACGAAGAAGAGCAAAGTAATAAAGAAGGGTTAATTGAATTAAAGGAAGAGGAGGAGATTCCTCATAGTGAACTAGATCTTGAAACTGTTCAAGCAGTCCAGTCCTTGACACAGGAGGAAAGCAATGAGCATGATGTAGCTTACCAGGACTGTGAAGAAACTCTTGCAGCTTGTCAGACTTTGCAGAGTTATACCCAGACTGAGGAGGATCCTCAGATATCAATGGTTGAAGATTGCCAGGCCTCAGAACACAACAGTCCAATATCCTCTGTTCAGTCCCACCCCAGCCAGTCTGTGCGTTCTGTCAGCAGCCCAAATGTGCCTGCTCTGGAGAGTAGTTACACACAGATAAGTCCTGAACAAGGATCCCTGTCCGCACCCTCTATGCAGAACATGGAGACCAGCCCCATGATGGATGTGCCTTCAGTATCGGACCACTCTCAGCAGGTGGTGGATAGTGGCTTCAGTGACCTTGGCAGCATTGAGAGCACTACAGAGAATTATGAAAACCCCAGCAGCTATGACTCCACTATGGGAGGCAGCATTTGTGGAAATAACTCTTCCCAGAGCAGCTGTTCATATGGAGGACTGTCTTCTTCTAGCAGCCTCACTCAGAACAGTTGTGTTGTCACTCAGCAAATGGCAAACATTGGCAGCAGTTGCAGCATGATGCAACAAAACACTGTCCAGCCTGCAGCAAACTGTAATATCAAGTCACCTCAGAGCTGTGTAGTAGAAAGGCCCCCAAGTAACCAGCAACCAGCAACACAGCCACAACAGCAGCAGTCTCAGTCCCAGCAGCCACAGCCCCCACCTCCACCCCAGCAGCAACCTCCATTGTCTCAGTGTAGCATGAACAACAGCTTCACCCCAGCACCTATGATCATGGAAATACCTGAATCAGGCAGCACTGGTAACATAAGTATCTATGAGAGGATTCCAGGGGATTTTGGTGCTGGGAGCTATTCACAGCCATCAGCCACGTTCAGTTTAGCCAAGTTGCAGCAGCTGACAAACACCATTATGGACCCTCATGCCATGCCTTACAGCCATTCTCCTGCTGTGACTTCCTATGCAACCAGCGTTTCTCTCTCCAACACGGGGCTGGCTCAGCTGGCTCCCTCTCACCCCCTGGCAGGCACCCCACAAGCACAAGCCACTATGACACCCCCACCAAATCTGGCATCCACCACCATGAACCTCACATCACCTCTGCTTCAGTGTAATATGTCTGCTACCAATATCGGTATTCCTCACACCCAGAGGCTGCAGGGGCAGATGCCAGTCAAGGGGCACATTTCCATCCGCTCCAAATCAGCCCCCCTGCCTTCGGCAACCGCACACCAGCAACAGCTGTACGGCCGCAGCCCCCCCGCCGTCGCCATGCAGGCCGGGCCTCGGACCTTGGCTGTGCAGCGGGGCATGAACATGGGAGTCAACCTGATGCCAACCACCCCGTACAACGTGAACTCCATGAATATGAACACCCTGAATGCCATGAACAGTTACAGAATGACACAGCCCATGATGAACAGCAGTTACCATAGTAACCCTGCCTACATGAACCAGACAGCACAGTATCCTATGCAGATGCAGATGGGAATGATGGGGAGCCAGGCCTATACCCAGCAGCCTATGCAGCCAAATCCTCACGGAAACATGATGTACACTGGCCCCTCCCATCATAGCTACATGAACGCTGCTGGGGTGCCCAAGCAGTCTCTCAATGGACCGTACATGAGAAGATGAGCAAGATCAACTTGCATTCTAAAAACTGAAATAAATATAAATAAAGGAACCTTTTATACTGACGAACCAGAGAAAATGGACCTTTTTCCAGTTAAAATATTGCTGTAGATTTAGAGGGATTTTCTTTGGTTTATTTTATTTTTTAGGAAGCCTGGTCTTTATTTTTTTGATTTTTGTTTGTTTGTTTGTTTTTCTTCACAATTGTCAAACATTTTACAGCTAAAATCACAGATGTTTTTTAGAGGGGAAACATGCACAAAACCTTTTCATAATTTAAAAAGAGCCTTACTTTGCTGACAAAGTGGACAGACTATGTGTAACAGTGAAATAATCTTCCTAAATTTTTTAAAAATGTATGTCCTTTTCCCTCCCCTGTGCCCCTCTGTCTGCAGTTTCAAGTGCTGCAGCCATGTAAAATGTTTGACATCTCAAAGAATAACAACCCTTCCCTCTAAACCCCACCTAACATTTCCTACTTCTAGCAGGAGGCACTTATTGGAAGACCTGGAAGGGGACACAGAGGATAAATGAAGATCTTTATTTCTGCAAGTCAGGAAAAATTTTTAATCTTTTATTTTCCCTGACTCCCTCACCCTCAGTAAAATTTGGAGTTAGGTGTAAACAATAAACTATTCACATTGGTGTTTTTGTAGATGAGTTAATTGAAATTGTATGTTTTATGCTGAAAATATAATGTAACTTTTAAAGTATCCCATTCACCACCCAGGCATGCACGTGAACACATGTGCATGCATGCACACGTGTTCTGTCACTGAACTGCTGGAAGCATCTCAAAAGAGAACTTGTTTGTATCCATTCTGCAGTCGTGAGGAGGACAGGGTGGGTAATGGCCTGTTAGGACAAGAAAATGGTTACAGGATCTTCTGGTGACCCGTGAGTCAGCCACAGCCACAGAGATCCCAAACTACTTTAATATGTACTTGGAATTGCTGAGGGTTTTGGTTCTGAGCCTTTGAGTCAGACTGAGCTCAGAAGCAGCTGTTTCCAGTTAATCTCTTGGCTTGGGAAATGCTGGAAGTGTGCATTTGGTGACCGGGATGAGAACCCTGCGGTGTCCTTGTCACTCTTCCTTTCCTGGTCTGGGGTGGGAAGTTGCTGAATGTGCCGCTCTCTGGGGGAGTCAGTGATGTTTTCTCTGATTCTCCTACTGTGTTTGATATCCATTTTATAGGAATAGCCACACATTTGATCTAGTGTGGGAAAAGAAGGGAATCGGCCTGTTTTACAGCAGTGAAACCGTCCGTCCCAACACCATGGATGTAGGCGGCAGGATTTTGCTGTTTATTCTGCAAAATCTAGTTTATATTATTTCTGGCTACACTGCTGGCATGTCACCCAATACAAAAAGGGACAACCCTTTAATGTAAAGTTCTTTTTTTATTGTATATGAAGTAGAAATACACATTAATAAGACTAATTTCTTTTGTTTTTAAACCAAAAGAATCTTAAAGTTGGGGTTTCTTCCGATGCACTAAAATGGACTTTCCTCCAGTAACTGCTAACCATAAAAGGCAGAATTCAAAGGACTTCCACTTTTTGTTTCTGTTTAGTTTTGAGCATGTACAAGGCTGCGTAGGACCCCATTTCTCTGTATATACTATTACAGTTCCAAATAGCCCGTGTAGAAAGCGCACTGTAATGCCCTCTCTTCCTAGATCTTCAGCTGTGTCGCTGCTTCCTGGGGATGGGGGTGGGTCTGAGACAGGAGGAGAAGCTGTTGAAATGAGGGCCGTGAATTTAGTTTGTTTGCCTTTATGTTTGGTTTGGTTTTGTATGGGTTTTTTTATTAATTGGGCAGCTCCCTTTTCCACAAGCCTTTGTGACTGTAGAACTATTGTAGAAAAAAAAGTTCTTTTCTATATATAAAAAGAAATTATCCAACGCAGTAATATTGGTACCTACCATTTTTTCACTTCTGTTTAAAAAAAAAAAATATGTATTTTTAGCAAGATAACTTGGGTAATCTTCTAAAAGAAATTAAAAAAAAAATCTCACTGTTAGTGACTTTGATGCCTTTTAAAAATAAGAGCTTTTTCATTTCATTCCATCTTTAAAATTTTTTATCTTTGTTGTAGAATATTAAAAACTATTTTAAGAAAGATAAAATTCTCTTTAAAGAGATCTCTAGTGTGTGAATAGGAGCTCCAGATGCCTCTAAAAGCCGCATGTACAAATGAAGCTGAGTCTATTCCTGTCTGTTTATATTTGCTTTTCCTGTTTTGTAACCTCTTTGTACTTTGTTCATGGTGACTTGTAAGCTAAGGGGAAGGGGGTGCCTAGATGCCTTTGTAATTCTCCATGTCATACGCTCCTGGCTGGATGGTCTCCCTTCCTCTCCTTGTATGTAATATCACTTTTTTTTCCCCTTTCTAGCAAGTACTTTCAAAAGAACTCTGTACATTTTAACATAAAAAAATAAATTATGTTGAGCCATTTTGGATGTCAGTTGTGCGTGTGGATTTTTTTTCTTCCATTTGAGTGGTGAATGCTGTCCCTGATACTTGGTCCTGGGAATATGATTCCCTGTGGGCTTTTTCACCTGGAAGAGAGGTGATACTTGGGATTTACTTATGAGATCTCTCATGCATGTAAGTTTTTATTTAGAGTTTCTAATCAGAGAAAGGTTAAGAAGAAAAACAAACTTGAAGCTTCTCCAGAAATTACCACCTTTAAATTCCTCTCTGCCACGGCTGCCCAAAACCAAGTGTGGTCCTGGTTTTTGTCAGCTTCAGTTTGTAAAATTCCTTGAGTTTTGACTTGTGCCCTTAAAAACTGGCAGCATGTGTTTGAAGTTCCCCCCACCCCCTTCAGCTGCTGTCTCGTCTCTGCAATGAGAACCTCGAATAGGCAAACGAGACATTTTACCCAGCAAGGTTTGGCCTGCAGCTTCAAGGCACAATTGGGTCGTTGTGGTGCCGTGCCGCTCTGTGGCTGCACAGTTTTCCGCAAGCTCGGAGCTCTGACAACGCTAGATGGAAGCACAGTTCCAGCTTGTGTGTGATCGGTGCCAAAGCTTCCCCTTGACAAGCGTGATAAGCCTCGGGGCAAGAACCACTGGCTCAGCCTCCTGTGGCCAGAGGGCTGCCCTGAGCCGGGTAAAGACCCAGTGGCCACAAGAACCTTCCAAAGGCTTTTCCACAGATATGCTGTCACAAGGATGTCTTCAAGAAAGCAAACTGTTTATAAAAAGCATTATTTGATCAAATAGTCTGCATTATTAACTGGTTGTTGATTAAAAAGTAACAACAAACAACTCAACCACTGTTTGCGTGGGCTATCTTGATGATTAACCACACTTAGGAGCCATGAACAAGGTGACCTCTTTTTAGAATCTTGTCCAACAAGCTATCAAATCCTACCATTAGAGAATGACTATATAGGAGAAAGGGGGGTTTTGTTAGGGCTTTTTGTGTTGTTTCTTTTTTCTTTTGAGAGAGAGTTGCCAAGCCAAAACAGGTTTGAAATCTGGCTGTCTTGAAGAGCAAGAACCTTTGGTACCACAGAGCATGATGTGAAGAGCTGCTCCTGCGTGTTCTGCATTGCCGTGGACAGGTACTGTGGACAAGGGAGAGCTGCTCTTCAGCACTGTCAGGTTTGCTCTCAATTAGTTGATAGGTGGACCAAAATGTCTGCTACCAGCTCTCAAGGGAAGAGTTTGAATGCAAGCTACAGCAACAAACTACTGTCTGGGAGACTAGAGTTGTGATTCTTGAAAGAGGCTAACTGAAAGAAGAATGACCTTAAAGGTTCTGGCAGTTCTGAAAACTCATCAGTGAGATAATTCAGAAAAAGCTAAAATGAACTGAACCATCTTAATTAGGTTCCCAATTCAGGGAAAGAGCTCCTTACTGAGATCCGATCTCTGCAGTAACAGGAATGCAGATTGAGTGAGGCAGACCAAGTTTACAACAACTGAGGTGAGGCCTGCAACATTTTTTATCTTCACAGCTTGTCAGCCAGAATAATTTACCTAAAAATAGATGCCGGAAGTTGAGCTTTGAATGTAAAATCCTTTTGTCCTAAATACAGAGAATCTCAGCAACCTCACCAAACACTGATTTTCACCTAGAGCAAGGCAGGACTCCAGTGACATGCTTAATCTCTTGAAACAGCTAGAGTACTTTGCAGAGTCAGGAATTTGCTTCTGTGCTTCCTTGCTTATGGGAGGTTCTATTCTGTTGGACAGCTCTGGACGTGAAACTGGTACATAATGACCTTGTTCATTTTGTGTCATAATTTTCCTAAGGGTTCCTCTGTCAGTATTTGTTTGTTCTCCCTTGCCAAATACTTTGCCTTGTGAACTCTAGATAGTGGCTGTTGTCAGTATGTTTGTCATTTGTGTCACATGGTAGAATTCCAGTCTGTGATTGAGGTAACAGAGAGTTATCACAGTACAAATAATCTGTTTTCAAGGAAAAAGCACTGAATATGGTGCTCTGTGACAAATAATTAAATAAGGTTCTTGAAAATTTTCTACTAACATGTTGGCTAACATATGCACGTGGCACCTTTCAGCTAAAGGAGAAAGTCTGTTTAATGAAACTCTCACCTTCTGTTTCCCCATTTTATCCAATAGGAAAAAGCAGCAAAAAGAGATAACACATCTACAGTTCCAGATATTTCTCAAACAACTTCTCCAAAGAAGATAAAAATCACTGTTGGACAAAACAAAATTATGTGCTAAGTTAAGTCAATTGCTAAGTCCATTTCCCACTTTTCTTGTCCTGAGTCCTGCATAAATGGTGAAGACAACGAGCTTTTCTTTAT
The DNA here is from genome assembly GCA_013400975.1 of Atrichornis clamosus. Taxonomy (NCBI): domain Eukaryota; kingdom Metazoa; phylum Chordata; class Aves; order Passeriformes; family Menuridae; genus Atrichornis; species Atrichornis clamosus. The sequence goes on along the minus strand of WBMZ01004386.1, from coordinate 6,053 downwards.
GTGCATCAGATCTCTGGGGTCCCTTTCTACCAACCATACACCTACACACATATAAGCTTGATATCTGTCATAGGCCAAATGCTTCCTAATTGAGGATATCCTAAGCATAACCCCCTGCTCAGGACAATCTTAGGTGTATGCCAGAAGTACCTAATTCCAGTTAACTTGACTTTTAAATCATGCTGTCAAAATTCAAGATGGATGTTTCAAAACCAACCACCACTGATGCATAAGACCATTCAGTAGGCATGCTGCTGCCCCCCATCAAAGAGCTAAGCATCAATTCAAAGGCTAGCAGCTAGGGAGGTACCAAGACAACAGCTCCGAACCTAGAATTTGACAGGGATTAAATCCTTCCTGGTATTTTATGGGAAAGGAAAAAGGGTGTGACAGAAGAAGAACGGAATTGTTACTGGACAGCAGTTCCTGGACCAGGGCTTCAGTCAGTTCTGCTGAGAGGAGCTGTTCTCCACGGGAGAGGTTCAAGTTGCTGTGTGTTCCCTTCTGATAAAAACCTTCTGCAGTCTGAAGTAGGCAAGACTGCAGTTGCTTTAGGAGTGTCCTTGTCCTCCTTTGCATTGTGTTACTGAGCATGCTCTTGAGACCAAAGCAAATCACAGAAGTTGGTCCTCAGAAAGTGATCAGAATTGCCTGGGTATAGACAGCAAGGGGTCAGCAGGTGATGGCTGAAAGGCTGGGGACAAAGGAAAGCACTGAGAAAAACCAATGTCTTTAGAGGCCATTGCATCATCTCTCTGTCTATCCAGCTGTGAGACAGGCACTTTGATCTGCTTGGAAACCTGATTGCTGTCCACAAGAACCTTCATCACAAATTCTGCACAGGGCTCAGCAAGTCCAAGCAGCGAATGTTGGTGCAGAAGGAAGGTAGAAAGGGAATTGTGACGTTATGGGGTAGCGCTGCCTGGAAGCTCTGACAGCTTAACTACAGCTGCAGATAACTGTATTATAGTCAGGATGTGGAAATACAATATTGCTCTGGATAAGGTGATAAGAAAAATGAGTTTGAACAGGGAAATATTTCTTGCCCTAGAAAAGCACAAGTATCTCTCTCAGCTGCACTGGTGAAAGTGATTCATCTATTCAAGTGCACCTTCCTTTTTGGGGGATGGCAGATGATGCTTTTAGTATCTTTCAGGTTATATCTGAAGGGCATTAGATCAATAACCACTCTAATTTACAGATGGAGTCTGAACCTGAGACTGTCTGGAGTCTTGCTAGCTAATACTCTGCTCTGCTTTGTGGGCAGGCAGGCACTGGTGGTATTTTGCAATTCATGTGTCTAGTGGTTTTCCAGTCATGCTCAGTTATGCAGTAATGCACAGGGCAACGGGGAGAGGGCTTTAGGATCAGTGCTATAGCCAGGAACAGTATTTTGAAAAGTTCTCTGCATCTCATCTTCCCTTCAGCATCCCTTTCCAGCGCTCTAATGAACCTGTGGTTTAAGGGCCTCTAGAGAAGGGGACTGGGCCCAAACCGTAGATTCACAGAATCACCAAATCATAGAATAGTTTCAGTTGGAAGGAACCTTAAAGATTATCCTATTCCAGCCCCCTGCTGTGTACAGGGACACCTTTCCCTATCCCAGGTTGCTCAGAGCTCCATCCAGCCTGGCCTTGAACACTTCCAGGGATGGGGCATCCACAAATTCTCTGGGCAACCCATGCCAGTGCCTCACCACCCTCACAGGGAAGAATTTTATTCTAATATGTCATCTAAACCTATTCTCTATCAGTGTGAAACCATTCTTTCCTGTCCTGTCACTACATGCTCTTGTAAAATGTCCTTTTTTATCTTTCTTGTAGGTTCCCTTCAGGTACTGGAAAGCTGCAATTGGGTCCCCCTTACACCTTCTCTTTTCCAGGCTGAACAAATCCATTTCTCTCAGCTTTTCCTTATAGTTCCATCATGTTCAGTAGTCTGTGATGGACCTATCCTTCCCAAATTTATCTAATTCATGTACGACTTTGTTTTCACAGCATTCCATAGGAGTGGTTCCACAATTCATTTTTATGTTGAGTAGAAAGATTACGGAGGGGTTTTTTTTTGTTAAATACGCTGTCTCTGATTCTTCTTTTTGTGCGAAATAATGATTTTCTTTTCTAATTTTGTGTGTTATCTGTATCAGTCACAGTTTTCTGTGCTCCCTTATCACCTTTCTTCCAGTCTAGAGTTTCTCTGCTAGTATGTGCAGTCCCTTAATGTATCACAGAATTGCAGAATGAGTGAGGTTGGAAGAACATCTGGAGGTCATCTGCTCCAACCCCTGCTCCAGTGGGGTCACCTAGAGCAAAGGGCAGACAATCCTAATGCAATTCTGTGGTGATTGGCAGAGCTGCCTCCTGAACTGTCTGCCTGCTAGCACGTGGGAGATTCGTTCCAGCCTCACTATACACAGTTTGTGCCTCTTCACAGAATCATCAGAATCTTTTCATTATTTTTGTTCTCATGAGTGCTTTATTGTGCTTTAAACAAAATGGCAGGCAAGCATCCAAGCACAGGTGTCTGGAGGTTTTACCAGGTGTAAGCCTGCAAGCAAAGGTGAAGAACGTTAGGCTAGCTATGCCAGACCCCAAGAATGGCCACTCAACTAGTTAATAGACTCTGCACTTGCAGAATAGCCTGCCCACAGTGTGAGGCCTTCTTTGATTTGGCAGCTAATTACATACATGTTAATGAGACTCTGAAAAGTGTGTCCCTTATGGTCACTCAAAGCACTTGCAGAACTCTGAGTTGTCCTGAGCCCTGCTAAGTTCTGAGCTGTGATGTTAATTTGTAATGGTATGTTCCAGGTCTGTTTGACGAGTAACTTCTTTCTTAGATGGATTTTACAAGTCTGCCCTCTGAGTTCATTACATGTCCCTATTCTTTAATGCTGCTGCTTTTTTTCAGCCCTTCGTTTGGAGCATCTGGCAACACTGCATAAAGCTACCTGGAAGAGGGAAAGAGATAACCGGGGTCTCACATGTTCCCCTTCACATGTTTCTCACTGTGTGGAAAAAGAAAGAACATAATGCCTGCACAAGCCAGCAAATAGGTTAGCAGGTTAAAAGCAGCAGTGACAAAATAAAAAGCTTTCCAAGAGACTCCTAGGCTCAACAAACTGGTTGAGGTGTGCACAGCTGGTGGCAATGGCTGCCCTGCTCCTTGTTCCCAGAGCAAACTTAGGAATTTTGCTTTTTAGCAGCTGAGAGGCATCTCCTCAGAGCCAGGCAGTGTCCTCCTTGGCTGTGGGCATGCACAGCCTGACCTGCCTCAGCATCTCACTCATCAGTTCCACGTTATTTGCCTGCTCCTGCCCTGTGTTCACTCTGCTCTGGCTTATAAGGAGTTAAGAGGTGGGATCTGTGTGCCGGAGGAGGCTGTGTCCTGCCCGCAGACAGGCAGAAGGTGGGTGTTCCCGATGACTGATGCCGTGGAGCAGTGTCTGCGGCGAGCTTTCTCGACATCAGGGAAAAAAGGAATGGCTGTGCCAAAGCCTGGAGTGCAGCACAGCCATCCCTTGGGTGTCAATGTGCAGGGCCTGGCACGAAGTGGGGCTGGGTTCTGAAGTCTGACCCTGCTTAAGCCTTGGAAACTTGAAGGCAGGACTCGAGCGAAGGCTGCGAAGTCCTTGCTGGTCATACAGGGAGCTCAGGGTGGCCCCTGGCACTGAGCGCTTGATGCCCAGACTGGTTGAGTGCATCTGATGGGAAACTAGGCTGTTGCATATAGCAGAAGTTGGTGTCAATTCCTGAGTTCTCTGTTTTGAAAAATTAGGAAATTCCACAGAAATAATTACAAAACTAGCAGAGAGCTGGCTTAGGGTGCAAAGTCGAACATGCAGAAGTGCAACTTATTTTTTGCATGGACATTCACAGCACATTGCTATGTAAAGATGTGCAGCTGTATCTAGACTTGATTGTATTATTTATCTGTGTGGGTACAATACACAAAACTAAAGGTGTACTTGGAAACATTGTAAAATTTTATAATTTCCTATTCTTCATATTTTATTAGGACCTTCTCTGTATTCTCAGTCATCATGTTCTTTAAAAACTGTATGATATGCCAGTCTTTTTTCCTGAATTTAGCACAGTCCTTGGTCTATGGCTGAAGCAACAGAATTGGAAGAACTTCAAAGGGAAAAGAAACAAAGATAAAAGAAATGCAAGAAAACTTACAGAAAAGTGACCCATGGTGCCTGTACAATTGTTTGCATCTCAGCTTCTTGCTGGTCTAAATAACCTGTGCCTGTCAAGTAGTTGCTGAGAAATTGACATTAATCCCTGCTTCACCATCTTTTAACACAAAGGGACCATTACTGCCTAGAACTGGGGGAGGTGGTTCCAGAAAAGTGCAGCTTGTGCAGAGCTTCCACCTGTGCAGATAGTTTTCCCAGTGCTTTGCCCATGGGTTTGCACCTAGGCAATGTTTTTTCTGAGGGGCAAGAATTGAGCTGATAAAGGCAGGGCTGCTCAGAAGTGTCTGAACAGATAAGCATACTTTGCTGCAGGTGATGGTGTGATCACCACCGAAGAGCCCACCCTGGATTTATCCTGGACCCCTCACACACTGGTGCTATGTGCACGAACCAAAGTTACTCCTCCAGGCCCGAACCCTGGGTTCCAACAGGGAATTGTTTGTATTTTTGGAAGGCAGCTGCAGGTGAAATGTAGGGCTGTGTGTGGAGAAGGGATGGCTGACTCTCTGGGAGTCTTCCGTAGGTATCCTCAGAGAGGATTTGAGCTCTGGTGATGCCTGGGTGGGCAGGAGCTGGTCACTTGCGTTTACTTTGCTGCTGCTGTATAAAGAGCAGACTGAACCCTTCATTTCTGTCTCCTGTTCACAGCTAAGATCCCTCCCCTCCTCTTGCTGCTCACTCAGCGGAGAGATGCGAGGAGGAAAGGATGCTGCTAAGCTGCACTTTGCTCCAGTACTTGGCACATCCTTTGCAGTATCGGCTGTTTTCTGAGCAGAGATGCTGCCTGCATCCTACCGATACAGCCATTCCCTATTGCTCCCCTTGAAAGGAGATGGAATCGTAACCCAGAGAGTGAGTGAGTGATGCGGCTGCTGCACAGAGACTGACTCTGAGGAAGAAAATTGGAGAGACTGGAATATGTGCCTGCCTCAGCAGCACTGCAGTGGTAAAGCCCCTGACTGAATACACGTACAGGTTACTGTTATTTAGGCATTGCTACAGAGAACTCAGGAATCGGATGAAATGCATCAGCCTCCTTTTCCACTGCTTCTCTATTGTCATCATTCATTAATTGCTGGGAGTTATTTTCCTTCCTGTGGCTGACTGCCTGCATCTCTTCTCATACTGCAGGAGAAACAGTGAGGGAGAGAGCACAGCACCAACCCAGTGTTCTGTCCCACGAGAAGGCTTCTGCATGATGTGCCAGTGCAGTCAGGGGCTGCTGCAATGGTGCATAGAACCTCTGGAACAGCTGGATTTGGGATTATTAACGGTTTATAAAGGTGTCCCAGACTCCATCTAGCAACTAGCTGGAGACATTGGCTGTCCTTTGGGGCTTGCTGACTGCTTTCGATTTTCCTCTCATTACTGGTTTCACACTCATCTGGGTCGACAGCATTTGAGTGAGGGGAAGGTACTTCCTTGGCCAGAAATTGGAGGGTGCTGTGCAGAAAGTGCAGGTGTGAGCTCTGGAGGGGACTGCAGTCTGACCAGCCATGGCTCAAGCAGCTAAGCAGCTGAAGAAAATCAAAGATATTGAGGCTCAGGCTCTGCAGGAGCAGAAGGAGAAGGAAGAATCCAATCGCAAACGCAGGAACCGCTCTCGAGACCGGAAGAAAAAGGTCAGTGGCACTGGGGCTAGCAGCCCTATATCCAGGTGCCTGTAGTTGTGGCAGTGAGTGCTGTTTGTGTTTGGGGTGGCAGGGGGGAAGAGAATGACTAGAGGGGCAGTCGGGTCCCTGTACAAACCTGTGTGCAGTCAGCACAAGAAACAATCTGCCAAACAGAGGACAACTTTTGGGACCAAGAATCTGCTGTTTACCCTGACAGCTTGGAGGGGAGGGTGGGGGTG
>WBMZ01004384.1:5781-20889 GCA_013400975.1 Atrichornis clamosus | reverse complement strand
GGGCACAGCCACGTGTGGGACACGTCCCCACGCCCGGGGTGGGCACAGCCACGTGTGGGACACGGCCCCACAGCCAGGGTGGGCACAGCCACGTGTGGGACACGGCCCCACGGCCAGGGCGGGCACAGCACAGGGAAATCCACGTGTGACAGCCCTGCTGCCACACCAGGACATGGACACACAGGTCAGGTCACTCTCCAGCCTCCCTCCGGCCCGTGCCCCTGCGCAGGGTGACCTGTGCTCCTGCCACGCCAGGGACAGCACTGGGCACGTCCACAGCCCTCGGGGTGGTCAGAAGAAAATGATCTGCAAACATTATTTTAATGAAAGGCAGGTGAGAGGTCACTAAATGCACCCCAGGATCGCTGGGCCACCGAGGGAGAGGTCCCTGCCCACGGCAGAGGTTGGAACTTCAAGGTCCCTTCCAAGCCAGCCCATCGTGGAAGCGCAAGAAGACAACGGTCACCTCTGCAGACCTGCACCTTTCCACCACTGCCACCCGCACTCTGAAATCCCAAAAGGCACCCGAAAAGCAGGAATGTGCCTCATCCTCGGCTTCCTGACCGGCTCTGGCTGAGGATTCGCTCTCCTGCGGCTCCTTCGTGCCCGAGGCACTGGAGCACAGAGCAGGGTGCGAGTCCTGCCCCCGCAAACTGCCAGCCCCGAGGCCAACCCAGCAGCACAGGTCACCAGCCCTACACTCATTTTCCGAATCAAAATGGATTTGGAAGTGGAGAGAGCAAGGTCCAGCAGACAGGCACACCGTGCATCCTCACTTCTGCAACACCAACAACAGGCTGGGCATTCCCAAGAAATCGTGGAATCATTTACCGCCTGAGTTGGAAGGGACCCGCAACGATCAACTCCTGGCCCTGCACAGGCCAGCTCCAAGAATCCCACCCTGTCCTGGAGAGTGTTGTCCAAATAAATCTTTACAATGACCTAAAACTGTGCCTAGAGATTTATTAAAGGACGTTATTTATGAAAGTACGGCCACAGGAAATCCTGTGGAGCCTGGGCTCCTGGATTCAGATTTTTCACGGAGTTACGGCACTGCTGGGGGAAGCACCCTGAGGAGGACAGCAGGCAGCACAGGGTCACCCCAGAGCAGCTGCCTGCCCTCGCCAGGGCTGACCAGGGACCACTGGTGGCAGCACAATCCGGACAGGAGCCCTTCTGGGGGCTCCTCAAACCCACCGAGAGCAGCACAGACCCTCCCCAGAGGCCTGGACAGGCTCACTGGACATCACAGGATCCTTAAGGTTGGAAAAAACCGTAAGATCAGCACGTCCAGCCACCAACCAGCAGCACCGTGTTCACCACTGCCCACATCCCCGAGTGCCACATCCACAGGGATCTGAAATCCCTCAGGGATGGGGACTCCACCCCTGCCCTGGGCAGCCCCTTCCAATGTTTCACAGCCCTTCCAGGAGGAATATTCCCAATATCCAACCTGAACCTTCCCTGATGAAACTTGAGGCCGTTCCCTCTCCTCCTGTCCCTGTTCCCTGGGAGCAGATCCCAAATCCCCCCCGGCTGCCCCCTCCTGTCAGGGACTTGCGCAGAGCCAGAAGGGCCCCCTGATCCCACTTTGCTCCAGGCTGAGCCCCTGTCCCAGCTCCCTCAGCCGCTCCTGCTGCTCCAGCCCCTTCCCAGCTCCCTTCCCTTCCCAGGACTCATGCCCAGCCCCTCCAGGGCTCTCCTGGTGTCAGTCCCAGCACAGGGCACAGCCCCGGCCCTGCTGGTCACACCAAGCCCGGCGTCCGTGCCCACGCAGTGCCAGGAGTGCCACCCACACCAGACAGCCGAGCTGAGCTTCCAGAGGGATGCAGCGACATCCCAGCCTCCCAAACACCCCCCTGGATTTAGGATGGGCACAGGACCCTGCTGCAGGGCACCACCCACTGCCGAGAGGGCCCCGGGGCCAGCCCAGAGTCACCTCCGGAGCTCAGTGGAGCAAAGCCAAGCACCCTGTGGATTCCCAGGGAAGGGATTCCCAGGAAACACCTCCTGCTCAAGGTCATCCTTGCCAACCCACTGCTGACAGACTGTCTCCCCTAATTCCAAACCCTTCCCACAAGATGCTCCGGAGGAAACGGGGGAGCCGTGCCAGGATTCAGGTTTTAGGTTTGCCAAAGGATTTTCTTCCCAGAGTCAGGAAAACCCACAGAGGGAAGTGCTGCTTCTCCAACCCTCTGAAGTGTGACTGACGGGCAAGGGCTGGGATAAAACACCCAGATCCAACACCTTGGTGGGAGCAGGGACACAGACTGTGAGCATCCCATCCCACAGGGAATGACAGCACTTCTTCCCTACCCAAAAAGGGAATGGAAAGGGAACAGCTAAAAGCATTAAATGCTTGTGGGTGGCACAGAAACTGCTTCAAAGACATTTCTGTGCTCCGAGGTGTGCAGCTCTGAAAAGGGAATTTAAACACTCACACCCCCCCCAACTGGGGTTAAACAGCAGCAGAGGAGATTTTCAAGGAATAAAAAGAAAAAAATTCCCTACTCTGGAAAAGTCAAGAGCCCAGGTTCCAGCTAAGCACACGTGCAAAATAATCTGTGCTAAAAAAACAAGCCATGTGAAGAGCTAATTAGTTAATGTATGAATAACGAGGAGCAGGAAAGCTGCCAGAACAAGGGAGTGGGAGTTTAAGGAAAACTCTTCTACATGACTGGGCGAAGTAGAAATATGAATTCTGATTTTTTTTTTAAGAAATAGTTAATAAATATGTAAAAAGTACAATGCAGCAAAGGAGACAAGAGGTTCTCCGGGTGGCATTCCCACATTTTCCTTCACCAGGACTCTTGGAAGGAGCCTGACTTGTTAACCAGGGGGATCTGGTCACCCAAAAGCACTTGAATGCTGAAAACATTGTGAAAATTAAAAAAAAAAACGGTAAGAAGTGGTCAGTATTCCTCTGGTTCAGCGTTTCCCAGTGGTTTTCCACACGGGGATGAACATCCAGATGACATTTAGCAGAGGACACAGAACCGTTCGGCTGGATCAGCTCCAAAGCCAAAAAGCTGCAAAGCATCTTGCAGCACGGAGTACCAGGTGACCGAGTGCCAAGGAAAGGCCAGTGTCGGCAGGGAAGGCACAAACCCCCCAGAAACCCCTCACAGCCCACCCTGAGAGGGGCTCCCAATGCAGCAGCACTGCCACAAGTATCCGCTCAGAGCACTGAGACTGCAAGGAAAAGGAAAGAAAGCAGGAAACGTCCCAGTGCCCCTTCCCACATCTCCTGTAAGAATCTGCATCCTGATCCCTCTGAGCTTCCCAGCATCATCGCAAAAAGGTGAGAGCTGCAGCAGGAAAGACAGCAAGAAAAGCAACAGGGATAATGAGCAATCAGAACAGCTCTGCCAGGAGAAAAGAGAGAATTCATTAAGAACCTTCAGCTTGGAAGGAAAAAAAAACCAAAAAACTGAGTGAATATTCCTGCTAATCCTTTGTGACAGCCCAGACCCGGTCCTAGCAACCAAATCCACCAAATTTAAACCCTAAAGGAATTAAAGACACAATTAAACTGCAGAACTCATCACTCTGAATGCTTCCATGTGAAACAACCAACAGACTCAAATGGGGAGGGAACAGTGGTGGAGGAAAGATCCATGGGAAGCTCCTGAGCTCAGGATTTCTGGCACAAACTGTGCCCAAGAGCTCCCAAGTGCAGACTGGAAAACCCCGGGAGCACGTGGCTGTGTTTGCCCTGGATCTCCCTGGATAAGCACCACTCCTCCATTCCAGGACAGGATGAGGAAGGAAAGCTTTTGATGCAGGAGCACCAGCAATTCCATGATTTTCTCCATTGGCCTGAAAGCACTTCCTTGCCTCTCTCCTAAATCCCTGCTGCAATTGCAGCCCAGATTCCAGCTCTGTGCAATCAAAGAGCTTTTCTTCATCTTCTCAACAGTCCATTCTGCATCTGAAGATGAATTGTGTGCCTGTCTTGTCTTCTCCAGATGAAGCAATCCCAGCCCTTTCAGTTTTGTCCCAAAGGTGCTGTTTGCTCTCCTTAGGGACAAAGATTCCGACAGTCAGCGTTATTCCACTGCTGCAGCCACGGACTGAGCAGCCAGCTTGTTTAATTTATCTGGGAAAGAGACAAAAACCCCTCCAACCACTAAACCAGAAACACAGAAAGGACCGTCTGGGTGGATTTGAAAGCCACAGGACTCTGCCTGCAGAGGGACAATCGGCCGAGCTCCCACTTTTCCACAATCCTCTCCAGGCAGGAGAGCAGAGCTGTGAAGAGGAGCTCAGCTGCCAGCTCAGGATGAAATACTGCAAAGTCATACACAGTCACAATCCAGAAGGCATCCAAAGACATTGGGAGAGCAGCCTCTCCCAAAGAATTCCAGGGAAAGCTCCCCTTTTAGCTGATCACCTCTCGGCACCGCTGTCACATTCCTGTCGCACTCGGGGTGCGGGGAGGGCAAGCAGGGAATAAATTCCCTGGGCTCCTGAGATCCCCCAGCACAGGAGCAGGCATTTGCTAAGCTGTCCTTTGACAGTGATTCATTAAATTCCAGAAAGGAATGTACTCCTGTGAGAAAGCCCAAGAAAATACAGGGTATAAATAATTGAGCAGTGCAAGCTGTTCCCTTCCCATTGCAGCAGGGCTGGAAGAAAACGGGCTATGGGAATGACCAGGATTCACCACCTCGGGGTTGTCTGCAGAACCTCAGCCCTGCTGAGGAGGAAGTGTCCATAAAACCTGGGATAATTCAGGATATACCTTCAGGCAGAGATGCCACTGCTCCACACACTAAGTCAGACCACTCCAGACCCTAAATGCTGATTATTTCACAGGAAAAATTCCCAACACCTTTTCATCCCCAACAAAAAAAACTTGGGAGCTGAACAGCACCAGCCTGACCAGAAGAGAATGATAATAGAATTCCAGCAGGACTGCAATGAACTGTCTTTTAAAAACCACTTAATTACGGCCACATGAAGAGAGGCCCAGGCTCATTTTCAGGAGGCTGCAGAGCCCCTGTGTGGGTGGCAGGAGAAGGGGCTGAAAGATGCTTCAAAAGACCCTGGGAGGTTTTTATGAGCAGACAATTCGCAGTTGTTACAAGCAGCTTCCTGAGCGAGCTCTGTGGCCAGCACCCGGTGTCTAGACAGCCTGTGCTCTTCCTTCTTTGCTGGGAGTTGCTATTTCATGAATTACTGCACAGAAAAGAAGGGATGGGGCTGTTGGAGATGGGATTGGTGCAGTCAAGGCAAAGCATGGCACAGCTAAAGGCTGCAAAGTCAGAGCCACTCAGTGTAGTTTTAGCTCTAAGCTCTCAGTCTGCAGCCTCAGGGGATTTTTACAGATACTGGGGATGATTTTCAGATGTTCTTCGATTGCTGCTGTGCCTGGGACCCTGAGGAGACACTTCTCAGTCCTGGCGTGTGGAAGGGAAGGCCCCCTTCATCCCAAAGCGGATCCAGGGTCTCCCTCTTCCCTCCCCACGGCTGATGGACGAGGCCGAGCAATCACAGCCCCTTTCACCAGGACAGGTTGTCCCCGGAGTGATCCCAAGTTCCATTATCACTCCTCCACTCCAAAACACACCCAGGGAAGCCGCTCAGCCAGAGGCCTGGCGTCACTCCTCGCTCCACATCTGTGGCACAGACCATTATCCTCATGTCACCCACTGGAACAAAGCTTGGGCCCAGCCTGGCCACCCCTCGCTGCCAGCAGCCAGCCCAGGAGGCTCCGAGCGGTGCTCCCGACGGTGCCACGGTTTCCAGGATCATCCATGGACCACTTACGCTTCCCAGCCAACCAAAGCAGTCTCCCACCAGCCGGGGGACTTGCAAGGAAGGGACACATCCGGGCTCAGGGATGGCAGACGTCTGGCAGCACAGCTGGCCCCCGAGCAGGGCCCCGCCACCAAATCCCTCGTGCCAGTCTAGACACTGGGAAGCCACAAAACGAGGCCAGGACGAGGTGGGGGGGAGCAGATCCAGCTGAAATAATCATTCCCAGAAGGTGGGAAAAGGGAAAGCACCCCAGGCAGCCTGACCCCCAGCAGTGCCCACGAGCATGGAGCAGGAATGGCCCAGCAGATCCGTGTCTGCCTGGACGAACTCACTGAGCTTTAACAAATCCAGCAGAACTCAATCCTGATTTCTGTCACTACCAAGTCCCTCTCTCCCATCCCCACACAACCTCCTCCCTGGGCTGGAAATCTGGGATACCACACAGCAAAACATTCTTTAGCTGGGTTATTTTTCCATCCAGATCCGTTTTCCAACTGAGTTCACCACAGGGCTTGTACTGATGCCACAACTTCCAGCTCAGGAGATGCTGGGAGCTCAGAGGGGCTGCGGAAGAGTCCCAGCACTGGCTGGACTCCATCCGTAAGTTCATGTCTAAGAGAAAAGCCTCAGTTTTCCAAGTTCAGCTCCAGAATCCTGAACGACAGGGAAACAGAGCTGTCACAGCTCCGTTTGAAGCTCCAGGAGAAAACAACCCCAGGAACGTTCCCCATCCAGGCCGTGAGTCCCAGCTCAGGAGCCAGGAGCTGAGCCAGGAGCTGACCAGGCTTTGCTCTGTCCCACGGCTCCAGCCTGGATCCAAGGTGGCCCTGAACACCACCAGCAGGAGGGGCTGCAGGAGCAGCACCCCCAGCTCAGGGACACCCAGAGCCCGAGGGACCACGAGGGATCCATGGACAGGAGGCTGGTACCGCCAGAAGGCCAAAATGAGAACATCTTGAAAGAAATGAGAAGGAGTTCCTGGCTGTGAGGGTGGGGAGGCCCTGGAATGGAATTCCCAGAGCAGCTGTGGCTGCCCCTGGATCCCCGGAAGTGTCCAAGGCCAGGCTGGACGGGGCTTGGAGCACCCCGGGACAGTGGGAGCTGTCCCTGCCCACAGCAGGGGTGGCACGGGGTGGGATTTAAGGTCCCTTCCCACCCAAACCATTCCATGATCTGTCAAACACTCAAGACACAAGACCNAAAAAAAAACCAAAAACCAAAAAAAAAAAAAAAAAAAAAAAAAGGAATGAGGACCTTGAGCTCCTCTGTTTCAGATGACCTGGGCACAGGAGGTCACAGGCAGGGAATGGCCATGGAATGATGCTGGAACAGGGAAGGGGTCACCCAGAGCAACACCAACCCCAGACACTGACATGGAAGAGCTGATAAAGGAATTAGGGAACACAACTTAATCACAGCTCTACTTTAATCCCAGCCAGGAGCTGCTCAGTAGGAACACGACCTTATCCAGAGCTTCATTTCACTCCGGGCTTAAACAGCACTGCAATCCCTCCAAACACACAATTCCATTTCACAGAGCTTCACATCTGCTCCAGTTCTCTAGAAAAGCACAGACTGGATGATTAATTCCTGTCTGAGATCCAACATTCCTCACTTTTCCAACAGGGCACCGGGAAGTACCGGTCCCAACACAACCGATAAAGCCTCAGCCACCGAGGAACAGCCCGGAAAGCAAATACACACCTGAAAGGAAACCAAAAAAAGGGATGATCTCACTTGCAGGGGACACAAAAGCTGGCAGAGCTACAAGCCATGGGATCAGGCAGGCAGTAACAACAATCACTTGGAAATCTTGGTCCTTCCCAGCACCTGGCACCGCAGGAGAAGCAGCAGTGAAGGCGCAGGTGGAGCCTTGAGGAACGTGATCCACACTTGGGATAACTGAGCTCCCAGGGAAATAACTCTGAAAGGAGGAACAAGTCCTGCCGGAAAACTGAGGAAAAGACCGCTCCAGCCTCTCAGGGAACAAGCAGGAGAAAAAATGCAGCGGTGATGTAATTTTATCTGAGTTTAAAGCAGTGAGAAGACACAAGAATACTGTAACTACGCCTGTGTGCACTTTAATTCATCAAATGCTGTTTAAAAACGTCTTGAATTTATTAAATGCTGCTTAAAAATCCTTCACCACCTTCAAGAAGCTGCAAATGCAGCTGCAGAGCAGGAGAAGGGATCTCAGGAGGGGCAGACTCGCAGAGCTCAAGCTGTTTAACCAAAAAGAAGATTAAGAAGTGACTTAATCCCAGGCTGTGCTTGAGCCACGGGGTGACCCCAGGTGTTAAAGGACACTGCAGAGGAGCACAGGGCAGGAAGGGACAGCACAAAACAGCCCCAGGCTGGAAGCAAGAACTGCTTTGGAAGGATTTGTAACTCATAATCACAAGGCCTCCCCCTCAGGTGCCAGGTGAGCACAGGGAGAGGGGCTGAAGTTCCACAGCCCACATTTCTGGGGTGCCACACAACAAAACCTCACTGCTACCCATCCTCACTCAGTGACCAGGGCTAGAATATTACAGGCCATCACTAATTTCCCAAAAACAAATAAAAAACGCAGCTGAAGCCCACAGAAAGTTCACTAGAGAGCAACAAATTCAATAACCAAAATGAGAGCACTGGGGTGTCACAGTTTAGCCAAGAGGTGCTTTGAAGCCACAAACAGTTTCTCTTCCCACAGAAGGTTTTGGGATCCTGCAGAATTCAGTGATTCTCTGAAACCCACATGGAGAGGGGGATCCAAAAACACTCTGTACGATCAAGTGTAACACGAGAAAAACAGGCACAAGAACAGCAGAAGGAAGGGGAATGAGAGGCAGCGGTGATTAGGAGAGGCTGACCAGCAGGAAAGACATCCTGATTTTGATTCCAGGAGCATCGCAGGCTCCAGGGCATCCCCACAGACCTCGGCGTCCTTCAAGCACAGCACCAGCGTCAGGGAGAGGAGCCCTGGCCCCGCTCCTCAGCCGTCCCAGGGCTGTGGCAGCGCTTCCCGGCTCCCCAGCTCCCATCTGGAAGGCAATTCCCGTCCCTGGGGAGGGGCAGCCCGGGCCCCACATCTGCACAGGGGCACAATGGAGCTCCACACCAGAGCACAGAGGGAACACAGGGCTGGAAGGGACTTCAAGGAGGAACCTCATCCTTCCCCTGCCCCAGGGCACCAATTACTACACTTGCCATTTTTCTAGCCCAGAACTCTCTCCCTGCTGGGTGGGACACAAACCCACCCAGACAGATGAATTGCTTGGACCTTACATGGAGATCTTAACCCCTGCATCCCCCTCCCAGGGTGGCAAGCCAGGGCATGGAGCGGCTGCTGCCAGGATACCTCCCTCTGAGGAGCCACAAACTGATAAAAGCTGAATTTTGCAAACAAGTCCCCAGCAGCAGGAGCGGGGCACTCCTGCTCTGAGCTCTGCTTTGGGAATGCTGTTCCTAGAAGGGGAGCCAGCCTGGCTCCTGGACACACAATTCTTCCATGATGCCTACCAGGAGTGAGTCACCTTTTTTTACAAGAAGTTTCCACCATCCTCTTTTCCAGACTCTCCAGCACATCATGTTTGCCCTGAGCTGGAACAGTGACAACTGAAAATCCTGGGAGCAGGTATTGCCTTTGCTTGTACCATTGATATTCCTGGTGAAGTATCCCCCCATTCCAACAGGAAATGCAATAAAGCCCCAACCCTTCCTTGCCCAGACACTCATTTCTGTTTCTCCTGTGGGCATGCAAAGCTCAGCATCCAGCCAAACTCCTCACCTAACCTTCATACCAAGAAACAAGCTCAGCTGCCCTTCATCCTCTGAAATGGAAAAAAAACCCACCCACACTCTTCATCCTGGCAGCTCCCACTCATTCAAACCAGTTCTTTCAGTTTTGTTAATAAATCCAATTCTCAGCATCTCCTGCTGTTCAGTTTACCTTGAGAAGTTTCACAGGAGAACTTCAGGAAGAAAACTGCAAGAAGTCAAATAAAAATGAAGGAATGGGCAATTCCGAAGTCAATCCAGGGCTCTATTGCTCCACAAATTAAAAGCTTTCTCATTTCAGCTCTGTGCCAGCACTGCAGGATCACTGCAAGTCACACAGCTCAAAGTCATTTCTTTTTCAAGAGGTCACAGGACTCATTTCAAACCATGACTTGGGGAAACTTCAGGAGAAGCAGCGAAGGAGGGGGTGGGATGGGAGGCTCCAGCCCTGGTTATACCCAACCATTCCCACCTGGAGCTGATTCCCAGATTGGCAGCACCTGGGCTGATGCAGAGCAGCTGAGAGGGGAAGGTGAAACCCAGGGCAGCACCGAACTCAACTGTGTAATAACACAACTCTTTCCATCTGGAAGGGGGTATTTTTGGTCACACAGCTCTCTCCTCCCCCACCTCTCAGTGATCAACGTGGTTACAAGGAGCTATAAATAACCTCTATCCAGAGGATAACACACACACCCCTGTGCTCGGCAAACGTTTTGGGTGGGTTCAAAGTTCCTGGGAGAACTTCTGCGTTACTTTACAGACGGGAAAGGACGGATCAGTTATCTCAGGGCAGAGATGCTAATATGGGCCGGCAAAAGAAGCAGGTCTCAGATGCGTGCCATTTAGCTAAAATATCACATTTTCTATGAAATCGGGTGATTTCTCATCAGACGCAGGCTACCACACCTTGTAGATCAACAGCACAGAAACCACCGGGGCAAAACCTGCCCTGGACCACAACCAACCACCCCAACGGGCGGCACGGCAGCCCCGGAGCGCCGGGAAGGAGCCGCCGGAGCAGGGAAGGGGCAGCGCTCCGGGCACGCCGCCCCCTCCATCTGCGCTGCCGGGCCGGGAGGGCGCTCGGCATCCCCCGCAGCTGGAGCCGCGGCTCTCCCCGCCGCGGGAGACGGCAAAACCGCTGGGAGAAGATGCTTACCGGGAGAACAAAGGCTCCACGAAGCAGCCCGAGGCACGGACTCGCAGCCCGCTCCGGACCGGACCGCGCGGTGCCCGCGGCAGCAGCCCCGCGCCGGGGGAAAGCGACAGAGCCCGACCGCAGGGCAGGGTGTGCGGGACCGGGACAACTCCGGCACAGCCCCGGGAACTGCCCTCCCCACCCCGCCACCCCGCAGCGCCCGGGGGCGCGGGAGCCGCAGCCGGGGCTGGGCGAGGACCGGGGGGCTGCGGGGGGCACCCCGAACGCGCAACTCCCACCCCGCGCCGGTCCCACCGCCCGCGGCTCCGGGGCAGCGGCGCGCACCTGAGCGTGGGGCCGATGCAGGCCGTGTCCGTGCTCTCGATCTCCCGCAGGATCCGCTCGTGCTCCGCCGCCGTCTCCAGGCTCTCCAGCTCCGCCATCTTCGCCCGCTCCATGGGGCCGCTCCACCTGCGCGGCCCCGCCCGGCCCTCCCCGCCCCGGGAGCGGCACCGCCGGGGCAGCTCCAGCGCCGCTCCGGGCCCGCGCGCGGCACCACGGGAGATGTAGTGCGGGAGGGGGCCGGGCCGCGGGGCCCCACGGGAGATGTAGTCCGGGGGCGGGGGCGGGCGCGCGGCACCACGGGAAATGTAGTGCGGGAAGGGGGCCGGGCCGGCGCGGGGGTGGGCGCGGGGGAGCCGTGGAGGGAACACAGCCGCATGGCAGAGCGCCGTGTCCTCCTCCGTAAGGGAGCACGGCCCCGTGGCACAGCCCTGTGTCCTGCCCCCTGAGAGGACACAGCCCCGTGGCTTGGACACCTCCGTCAGGGACACAGCCCCATGGCAGGGTCCTCCTGTCCTCCTCTGCTAGAGGACACAGCTGCACGGCAGGATCCCAGTGTCCTCCACCATGAGGGGCACTGCCCCATGGCTGGATCCTCCTGTCCAACCCCCTGAGAGGGCACAGCCCCATGGCAGCATCCTCCTGTCCTCTACTGTGAAAGCACGAGCCCCATGGCAGGATCCCAGTGTCCTCCCCAGCGTGGGGACACAGCCCCACGGCAGGGAACCCCTGTCCTCCCCCGTAAAAAGACACGACCCCATGACCATGACACCCCCATGGAGGGGACGCAGCCCCCATGGTGGTGATACCTGTCACGAGGGGACACAGCCCCACAGCAGGGAACCCCTGTCCTCCCTTGTGAGGGGACACAAACCTGTGGTTTGGACACCTCCCCAAAGGGCACGGCCCCATGGCCATGACACCCACATGGAAGAGACACTGCCACCATGGCAGTAACGTCCCCCCTGAGAGGTCACAGCCCCATGGCCATGACAGCCACCATGAGGGGACACAGCCCCACAGCAGGGACCTTGATGGCTCCTTCAGGGAGGGACACAGCCCTATGGCAGGGCCCCCTTGTCCTCCCCCATGAGGGGACGCTGCCCCACGGCAGTGACACCGTTGTGAGATCCCAGCAGGAAAGAACCGACACTGCCCTGGGCAGAGGCAGCCCCTGCCCCATGAGGATGGACCCCTGCTCCTCCTGCCCCATCCCATCCCTATAAGCAATGTCACCCCCCACACTGAAAAGGTGCCATTGACCCCAAGGGAGCTTCTGCGGGCACCGAACCACCTTGGAGCTCCATCCTGACCCATCCCATCTGCTCCGAGTGCAGAGCATCCCCCTGAGCTGTGGGACCCCAAGGGATCTGCGCCCAAGGACACGGCAGAGCTTCCTCCGAACAACAGCACCATCCTCCAGAAACGTCCCTGGTGTCAAGGTCTCCTCCTGGTTTAATGCTGCCGCTCTCGGGGTGACTCCCTTTGGGAGCAGCTGGTTGTTATTGTTATTCATTTGTGTTGGGAAAACAGCCCTGGAAGGTCCCATTCCCAGCCCCACGTTATCCCGTGCTGTCCTTGCACGGGAATGCCACAGCACGGTGGGATGGAGAGCAGGAACAAGCCCGGGATACCAACCAGGGTTTCTGCTTTTGTTTTTGTTGTTTCACCTTCTGAGATACAAAGAAACTGCTCCAGTTGTGTGAGCACACCTCCCTCACTGCTGCTCGTGAAGGTGGAACGCTGCTCCTCTGAGGAACACGGGATCATGGAATGGGTTGGGTTGGAAGGGACACCGTCCCTGCCAAGGGACACCTGTATTGTCACTTAATTAAATGAGAAGGGGTAAATGAACTCCCCAAAATGAAGCACCATGACTGGAACAACGCAGGAGGAGCGAGGAGAGCCTGGTGAAAACTTGGAGTCATTAAGAATCATTCAGGTTGGAAAAGAACTCTGAGATCATGGAGTCCAACCATTCCCAGCATTGCCCAGGCCACCACTGCCACACGCCCCTAAGTGCCACATCCAAACCCCTTTTAAATCCCTCCAGGAATGGGGACTCCACCACTGCCCTGGGCAGCTGTGCCAGGGCTGGACAAACCTTTCCATAAAGGAATTTTCCCTAATATCCAACCTAAACCTCCCCTGGCACAACTTGAGGCCATTCCCCCTCATCCAGTCCCTTGTTCCCAGAGATCATGACCCCGCCCTGGCTGCCCCCTCCTGTCAGGGACTTGTGCAGAGCCAGAAGGGCCCCCCTGATCCCACTTTGCTCCAGGCTGAGCCCCTTTCCCAGCTCCCTCAGCTGCTCCTGCTGCTCCAGCCCCTTCCCAGCTCCTTAAGCTGCTCCCACCCGACTTTTGCTCCAAGTTCCTCAGTCCATGTGAAGCTCACCCCCTCCCGCCCATCGGTTCCCGAACACGGTGTCACTGTGGATGTGACAGCGGAGAGGAAATCTGTCCCCTGGCAGCTGTGACCGCGGAGATCTGGCTGAGCCTTTCCGAGGACCAGGAATCAGAGCCGTGTCAGCGGTGGAAGGAAACGGGATGAAAATCTCAGGGTGGATCCCGCCCCGGGGCATGGATCGGGATCGGGACCGAGGAGAGCCCTCGGATGCTCTGGAGAATCCCCCCCCGGGGCATGGATCGGGATCGGGACCGAGGAAAGCCCGAGGAAAGCCCGAGGATGCTCTGGAGAATCCCGCCCCGGGACGTGGATCGGGATCGGGACCGAGGAAAGCCCTCGCAAAGCCCTCGGATGCTCTGGAGACGCCGGTGCCGCAGGCGAGCCGGGCACCCCTGGGATCCCTGGGAGCTTCCAGCAATCCCTCCTGGCAGCTCAGGGACCATCCCTCCAGGCGGTTCGCCCCGGCAGCCGCTGCGAGGAGCGGACCGGCGGTGACCGCACCGCTCTGGAGTTCAGCCCGCTGAGAGCAGCCGCCTGCGGCTGTGGAAACGCGCGGTGGGCTGCTCCGCGTGCGACACTAACCCAGCGCCGCCGGGGCAGCGGGGGATGCCGCCGCCAGCAGCTACGGGGTTGTTGCTATCACCCAAATTAGTGCCGCTCGCGCTGCTGGGGACTGAGGCGATATTCCTGAAGTCAGCGGGAACCTGTTCTTCCCTGAGAGTGTTAACCGGGTTTAAACAGCAGCCATGCGAGAGCGGCTGGTAACGACCCTTAATGGTTTTAATTACAGGCTGTGAGTGACACCAGTGCCAGGCGCAACTCTGAGGGCTCGGTCCCGCCTTATCACAAATAAGGATCTCAGAAACGGGATTTGGTTTCTCCGGTGTGAGGAGGCTGCTCAGTCCGGTGGGTGATGGTGCGAGGGGGGCGTGCACAGAGGTGGGGATTTCAAATCGCTGAATCACAGAATGGGTTGGGTGGGAAGGGACCTTAGGGATCATCTCGTTCCACCCCCTGCCGTGTGCAGGGACACCTTCCGCTGTCCCAGGGTGCTCCAAGCCCCGTCCAACCTGGCCTTGGACACTTCCAGGGATCCAGGGGCAGCCACAGCTGCTCTGGGAAATCCATTCCAGGGCCTCACCACCCTCCCAGCCAGGAGTTCCTTCCCAATATCCCATCTATCCCTGCCTTCTGGCAGTGGGAAGTCATTCCCTGTGTCTGTCCCTCCATCCCTTGTCCCAATCCCTCCCCAGCTCTCCCGGAGCCCCTTGAGGCTCTGGAAGGGGCTCTGAGCTCTCCCTGGAGCCTTCCCTTCTCCAGGGGAACATTCCCAGCTCTCCCAGCCTGGCTCTGTGGTAGAGGTGCTCTAACCCCCAAAACATCTCGGAGTTCCTCCTCTGGACTGGTTTCAGCAGCTCCACACCTCTCCTGTGCTGGGCCCCAGGGCTGGAGCAGCTCTGCAGGTGGGGTCTCACCTGGGTGGGGCAGAGGGGCAGAACCCCCTCCCTCAACCTTCTGTGCTGCTGAGGATGGGCCCAGGATGGGATTATTGAGTCGTAGAAATCAAGTGGTCCACAGAAAGCAAACACAGGGAATCACAGAAACCACAGAAACCAAACACACAGGGAATCACAGAAACCAAACACAGGGAATCACAGAACCAAACACAGGGAATCACAGAAACCAAACACAGG
>WBMZ01004383.1:0-27162 GCA_013400975.1 Atrichornis clamosus | reverse complement strand
GGGCTGGGGCGGAGCGGGGCGGGGGCCAGTGCGGGGATCGGGGCCGGGGCTGCAGCTGGGGCTGAGGCGCAGCGGGACCGGGCCGGGGGCCAGTGCGGCGATGGGGATCAGTGCCGGGATCGGGGCCGGGGCCGGTTCCGGAGCGGCGGGGCGGTGCCGCGGTGCCGCGGGAGCGGAGGCGCGGCGGCCCTGCCCGCCCCGCGATCGGCTCCTGCCGCCCTCCCCGCCGCTCCTCCGCACACCGCGATGGGAGCGGCTCCCCGAGCGCCAGCCTGCGGGGATGCGAGCCAGGCGGCCAGCAGGCAAGTCCTCCGAGCGGTCCTGGTTCTGGTGGGGGACGAGCACCATCCCGCCTGCAGAGAGCTGGGGCTGCAGGAGCCGCTGATGCAGATGTTGCCATTCGGTAATTAATTCTCTGCCCGAGAGCGAGCCAGGAAGCAAGCTGCATTGAAGTACTGCTATGATTTTCACCTACAAGAGATGACGGAGACAACCTGGCCATATCCCAGCCTTATGTTTTAGGGATTTCAAGAGTCTGACTGTTCTTTTCCATCCCTCTCCGTCCCTCCTGCCATTGCCCTTAAACAGCTGAACCAAAAGTTATTGCTCACCTGATATGGTAGAATAATGAGGGTAGGGAGTTTTTCATGGATTATTTATTCTACAATCAATGAGGCAAAGAAAAATGAAAACAATTATTTCTCAGGTGTTATAGAGAGAAAGCTGAGAAATGGAGAGGTATAATTTCTTTAGAGGAGCCCCAAAGCAGGGATAAATTATTTTCAGTGGCTAATACACATGCTGTTAACAAGTACCCACTGTTATTTAGTGACTGTGATGAAGTGGTTAAGACCGTGTGTAAGATGAGATTTTCAGAAAGGCCTTGGGATATTAGGATCCTCACTCCTATTGCCTTTCAAAGGGAGTACAGTGCCTATCTTTTAGGTCACTTTGAAAGCTCATCCATACGTAATATGTGATATCCCAGGAGAGCTGGCCTAGAGGTTTGAGCGCAGCCCAGGACACAGCTTAAATTCCAGTCCTGGGAAAAGTGTTCCTTCTCCAACTCCCATAATTTTTCTTCCCTGAGACCTTCCCTCTCTTGCCTTATCCATATCGAGTATTAATACATTAATATTTTAAATGCTTTCATAGAAGTAATGCCAATATGTCTACAGCAAATGTGAAATGAAAAAGTGCACTATGAATGCTAAGTTTTATTATATTTATCTCTATTTTTGAAAGAAAAGATATTTCCATAGAGAGTCATCTCTGCATCATCCTGAGCTCTCTGCCGTGCCCTCCTCTTCCCTTATAAGCCACAGATGCATTTTGATGTTCAGTAATCATTAGAATATGTGAGGGTTTTGGGAATTAACTGAGAACCAAATATTGATTAGTGACATTAACTGGGTCAAAATTGCCTCTTTCCATAGCTTCTTTCTTGTTTACATCTTCTATTCTCCTCCTGCTGTATTATATCCTACAATTTTTCAAGTTTGTACACCTACATTTTCTTCAGCTACCGCTGAAGTGATAAAGCTGATCTAGGATCACAAACTGACTGCATATATTCATGGGGAAGAAAAACTTCTGACTATGACATGCAAAAATTTCTACCACTTTCATTCTGAGCTCTTGAAACCCTTTCAGTATTCATTGGCCTTTATTATTCACCCGAATAAGTAATAAACAGCTTCTCTGAGTAAGTACTTAAAGGCTCAGCAGACCATTTTTCAAACAAAATTTCTGCATCTTAAGGCTCTTCCAACAAGCACAACAAAAAACATGCTTGCACATCACCCATTTATACCTTTATACATGTATACTTGCACATCACCCAGTTCATTAAGTCCTCCACAGGACAAAGATCTGACTTGATTTTAGTTGTTCAAACTTTGCACTTGTTTAGCATATGATGATTGGGGTTTTCAAAAACATACTCAAATTGATCATAAGTAGGTACACATGTAAAAGAACAGCTATAAAGGATAAGACAAGAAATTCAGAACAGGAAGATTCAGCAGGCTGATTGGCGAATATCTCAATAATGGTGATAGTAGAAAATTTCCTTGTGGTTTGAGACGGAAGAAGTGACACAGATTGTTGCATTTTTACCCACCTTGGAATAGGATCAGTCCTTAAAAACTGCATAAAATATTTAAACTATATAGCAACAGAAATGAGTTGTGCAAGGGTAATGCAATTATTTTTAATATAACCGCAACTGAGGCCTGCAAAATCATTAACTTTGACTGATTCTGTCACACAAAAATCATTACAAAGATCTTCAGGCATCCTTTAGTCCTATAAAACAAGTTAACCATATATACTCTTTTTTTTTTTTTTTCTTTTTCCTGGAGTATGTTGTGAAATATTACTTTACATGATTCAACAAATCCAAGATGAATATATTAACCTTTGCAATGAAAACATGGTCAAATTGTGTTAGGCCACAATATGAAGTCATTAGATACTTCTACTCTTTCTCCTAACCTTTCATTTCCAGAGTGTAAATGTGAGGATGTTTCTAAGCAAGCAGTGAGACACTCCTGAAGTCTCAGCAGGGCAGCTACAGGCTTTAGCATTCCTACCCTGCAGCTGTCAAGTGCTTGCAGCTTGGGTCAACAGGGACATGTACTC
This sequence comes from Atrichornis clamosus, assembly GCA_013400975.1. NCBI lineage: Eukaryota > Metazoa > Chordata > Aves > Passeriformes > Menuridae > Atrichornis > Atrichornis clamosus. The sequence goes on along the minus strand of WBMZ01004383.1, from coordinate 24,519 downwards.
CACACTATAGGTTAGGAAAATGTCATAGCAGTCTGGGACAGACGCACAGCCAAGAGGTGCAGAGGGAGATCTTCCATCAAAGCTACTTCCATAAGAAAATTAATTGTTCCTTATTTTTATTATTCAAATCATAGAATCATATAATTGTTTAGGTTAGGAAAGACCTAAGATCCTCAAGTCCAACCACTAGCCCACCACTGCCAAGTCCTCCCCTAAACCATGTCAAGTGCCACATCTACACATCTTTAAATTATTTTCAGGCGTAGTGACTCAACTACTTCCCTGGACATCCTGTTCCAATGCTTGGCAGCCCTTTCCATGAACTTTTCCCAATATCTGGTGTAAACCTCACCTGATGCAATTTGAGGTCATCTCCTCTTGTTCCATTACTTTTATACTTGGGAGAAGAGATCGACCCCCACCTGGCTACAGCCTCCTTTCAGGGAGTTGTAGAGAGTGATAAGGTCTTCTCTGAGCCTCCTTTTCTTCAGGCTGAACACTTCCCTCAGCTGCTCCTAATAGGACTTACCCTTCAGACCCTTCACCAGCTCCACTGCCCCTCGCTGCACACCCTCCAGCACCTCAATGTCTTTTTTGTAGTGAGGGGCCCAAACCTGAACACAGGATTTGAGATGTCACCTCACCAGTGTTGAGTACAGGGGGATCATCACTTCAACAGCCCCAGAGCCTTACAAACTAGAGAAATACCTCAGTCTACTGGTGAAACATCCCTGGCAATTATTAAGACACTAAAGTGTTAAAAGATTCCAGTTATTACAGCTGTACACAAATTTTATTGAGCTTAATGGAAATTGTACACACATATTGATGAATGAATAGATCATTCTGAATTTACTAGAGCTGTCAAGCAATGTCTGCTAAATGGAATTCATCCTGGATAGACCTATATTTACAGTATGTGAATGTCAAGAAGGAAAACACAATGTCAGAAAGCTAGAAAGGATAATTAAGAATTTCAAACACTGGTGGGACCAAATGGCATCCAATAAAATGATCAGTTGGGGCCCCACAAGGAAATGAGCCAACTTGAAAAAGAGTGTGAAACTTCTGAATTAATGTTGAAAAGTGAACACTAAGCTTCTTTATGCCTAACAAACTACCATTTAAACATAGTGTTTCCCTTTTATATTCTTGCTTGCCAGGGCCCCCTTGCATGGCAGAGCTCTAAAAATTATCCATAGCATAATTTCCATCTAAGTCTCTAGAATGTTAAATGTGAGGACTTAACACAGGAAAGACAAATGCAATGTGTTCCAAATTATGACCAAACAAGACTTTATGATTATATGCACAGAATGATAATGGACAGCTCTATGACTAAAGGAAGTCTTGGGTTTATTAAGAAAAGCTTGAGGTTTTCGGCTGGGACTTTTAATACTCATGGGTCCTTCTCTGAGAGAGAAAGAGGTCACATGAAAATTGTGATCAATCTGCCTATGAGAAGCTGTAAAGATGTGAAGGAAATTACTTATTTTCTAGAAATGCAAGGAAGGTCTTTGCTAATCTTCTTAATGCAGCTAAAAAGGAAAATGAGGGTGCATTGGCAGAAAAGGGACATTATCATCTTCTTACTTTATGCAGCTAAAAATATTGCAATATAGTTTGAAGTGAATGCCTTTTGGCTTGACCATCAGTTAGTTATTGCAGTTGTATTAAAACAAACCAGAAAAAAATGGAAATATGTATTTATGTAGACATCAAAAGAAATTGAAGTTCAGAAGTTTTCAGCTTCATTCCCCCATATATTTTGTAGTCTAAACATGTGCTCAAGACAGCATCTGTGTCTGGAAATTTCTTTTGTGATATCTTGGTCTCTCTTAATCTACACTGCATAATGAAAAATTTTGACAATTTAAAACATTATGAGGAGTGTCTGAGGTCACTTGGTTTGTTTAGCTTGGAGGAGACTGAGGGATGACCTCGTTGTGGTCTTCAACATCCTCATGATGGGAAATGAAGGAGCAGACAGTGATATCTTCACTCTCATGAGCAGTGACAGGACCCAAGGGAACAGCATGAAACTGAGTCAGAGGAGGTTTAGGTTGGATATTAGAATAAAGTTCTTCACCCAGAGCGTGGTTGGGCACTGGAACAGGCTCCCCAGGGAACTGGTAACAGCACCAAGCCTCACAGAGTTCAAGAAGTGTTTGGTCAGTGCTCTTAGGAATATGGTGTGACCCTTCGGTGTTGTGTTCTGGGCCAGGAGTTGGACTTGGTGATCCTGGTGGGTCCCTTCCAACTCAGCGTATTCTGTGATTTTAGGGCTAAATAATTGTCTAGGTGCACCATTTAAGTGTGTATAAAGAAGGAAAACTCTTGCTAAAGGAAAATCTCTTTTTGCTAAACCAAATTTCAGTCTTTTCATTAACATAATAGTATTATAGTTGATTCCTTTCCTTGCTATATCTGGCCTCGGTCTTTCTTCTTAATTCAGTTTAGATCATTTCGTAGGCAATCCATGGATTCATAGGAGAAAGTCTATATTGAAAAAATGCACACAAAGTGAATTATAATAATGTTATCAAAAGCTGTTGCAATTATGTTGGAAATATTTCAGTCACCTTTAAAGGAGAAATCAAAATCAATCTGGAACATTTCCATCTGCTATATGTGGGGCAGGAAAAAAGGTGTCTTTTCACTAATGCACAGTCTGCAAAGTAAATGCTAGAGAAGAGACTGTCAGCTCTTTTTAGACTATCATTTATGTCTGGATGAAGAGACTTCATGTGACTTGAAGGCTTTTTCAAGACAAGGACATAGCAACACTGGTGAATTCAGTAAACACTTCTACAGTGAAGTAATATTAGTGAAAAATTCATGTATATTTAGCCATATTTTAATGCAAATTGGCAGCTGAAAACACAGGAAAGAGCCAACATAATCTAACACAATTTCTTTCTTTAAACTGACAGTGATCTACAGCCCTCATCTTGGGAACTTCTTTGGGAAAGGTTCTGGAATAATTCACAACTAGTAGCTTTAAACCGCTGCTTTACTTTAAATAATTTGTGTTACCGAGGATATAGACTCATTATCCACTCAATACATATTTAACAGATTGAAAGAGGTTAGCAGAGTAATGCACTGAAGTTACTGAAGCATTTAAGCATTCTGAGTAAATATATATTTGCCTCCCTCTTATATTGTCCACATCATTCAGTCTCAATTACCACACTAATAAACCAGTTATCTTCATCTCCATCTCCTACTACAGATAACATATGGATACTTGACCATAAAAGTACTTTAAAATACTACCATGTACTCTATCTTATGTTAAGAATATCCAGAGTCCTTTTGAACCATATTATAAATTCTTTCTTACAATTGATTGTGGTGAGGTACTTGGTGCTTCAGTTAAACATGAAACTCCAGTAATTCTTTATTATGACTCCAGGACTGCCTTTTATTAAGTGTCTATAGTGCATCTAGTACAGAGCAAGGTGTCAATCACCACTGAAGCTCCTGCATACTACCCAAACATGATTATAGTTCAGAGATAAATGTGTATTGTTTTGCCTGTCTGCACACCTGCCTGTCAGATAATTTCCTATGCATCCCCTGTGTTCCTGTGTTTCTATTTTTCTTTCTCTCTTTTTGCTTTTATTCTTTATCTTTTTCTTTCTTTCTTTTTCTTTTTCTTTCTTTCTTTCTTTCTTTCTTTCTTTCTTTCTTTCTTTCTTTCTTTCTTTCTGCTAGGTTTCTAACAAAGACAGTCTGGCATTAAGAACACCAAGTGTACGAAGATTGGCAACCTGGACACTTTTAAAAAAACTGAAAAAATTAGGTGAGCTTTGTGCTAACTTTGGGAAGTCACTTGCCATGGTATGCAAGCAGAGTAACTCCTTGGGCTTCTGTCAAGTTTCTGAGCTGTGCAAGAGCTGCAGCTGAGCCTACCCAGATCAGATCAGCCTACAGCTCACAGTGGAGCTACTCTATGACATGCCTTGAAGAATGTTCCCATTCACCAGTTGGAGGTTTTCATTACAGCCACTAACTTTCCTACTTTAAATGGAAAAATACACAGTGTAGGTTTTTGGTGAAGGAGATTGTGTGTTAGCTGGTGCAGTGTTCTGAAAACCACTATTTGTTTTATTGTCATTTTGATATAAATTGCAACTACTCTAGTAGTTGCATACTGAAAAAGAAGTGGCTTATTCATTCTTTGTTCAGAGTAGCCCACTCCAGTCAGCCTGCTCTTCCTTCTTGGGAATCAGTCAGCAGACTGCAGTAGTATGTAATAAAATCATACATGCATGTACAACAAAAGTGCAAACACAAACATTGTGAGCACAAATGATTGCCCTTCACATCTCAGTAGCCATTTTGGAAGTAAGGATGAAACTAGAAATTAAATTACTCCTGTAGTACTAACAAGGGAACGAAGTCAAACTATAAATTGCAGGGCTGTACCACAATCTTTTATTTCCCATTCTTCTTTTCACGCCAAGATCTGAAAAGCAAACTGGAGGCCTTATTAGGAGACACACAATATGAAGAGTTCTGTGATGTATGAAGCTGCATCTGTGACCACCCTTAATGACATGCAGGCTCTCAGCAGATTTGATAGTACAGAGGCCTCTCCAAAAGATCACTTCAACTTAATTTATAAGCAGCCATGTTCTGATTTTAATATCTCTGGTTTTTAGTCTGTACATTGCAAGACAGCCTGGGTTTATTGCCTGGAGTTAGGAAACATCTAACCAAAGACATGATTTTAAAGTCTTTTCTACAATCAATAGTTCAACACAATAAACTATCACCTGCCCTGTGACATGACAGCAGGAGAGGTACAACCAGACTGTCTGCATACACGGCAAACTAAGAGAGACCATAATAACCCTGTCTGTGATTGCACTTGCAACAACCACCACAATGCATTCTGAATTTGCCATCCACTCTGGTGTCACATGAAAAACTTTTTGAGCATGTTTCCTCTAGTTTGGAGACTAGAGGTCTTACTAGGTTCCCTAACCAAGGAAGGAGGGTTCTATAAAAAACCTCAAAAATTGATCTGATATTCAGAATTGTGAAGAAGCCAGAAAAGAGTGAGCTGCCTCTTTTACATGTGAGGGGATTCAGCACCAGGCCACCATACAGTTCTGTTGTCTCCTGGAGTGCAGAATATGTATTACTGTGTAAGTATGTGTATGTATCACTCACCCAAATAAATACACAGTATTATGTATTTAATAAGTCATGTACGTACAAGGTAAACTACATATATCTATTACAGAAAGACAAGCTTATTATTAAAATACATTCTGGATAATCTTCATCCATAAGAAAATAAGACTGGAAGAGACCACCCAAGTCATGTCAGTTGCCCAGATTTATCTCCAAGGTAAATTTCTTTTCCTCTCAAGCACAAATCCTTTTCACAATATTAATGAAATACAGCATGACTTGGAGATACTTTCTATGAGGTATAGCTACATAAAGTCAGATAGCTTTCAGGCCCTTTTCAGCTTTTAGGAAGTATTAAACATGAAAAAATACATGTATTTTATAAAAGACTTACACTTCTTGATCTTATCTCATTGTCTAAGTAAAAATTATGAAGAAGTCACATCAGGTAGACCAAAGTCCTACTATAGTGCCTTAATTTTTGGCTCTAAATGCTTTAGTAGTAAAGGGTGCTTAGACTACTGTAAGTTACTCACTACAATGTGGCATGTAATGAATGAACAATAATTTATTCTCCACAGCGTCTAAGGATTTCAAAGCATCATACAAATATTGAATTGTTTCCCAACAAGGTAAGCAAATATTATGTCCATGTAAAGAACAAGAACAGAAATCTATGCAGTGTCCAAAATGACCCATATTCCAACTGTCGTAAACCAGATTCATTGGCTCTGAGACCAAAACCAAGTTTTTAAGGCCAGACAGACAAATCAGCAAGAGCTATGCCTCTTGTCCTATAGGGCAAGGTGCCCTATCAAGGCAAGTGAACTGAAAGTGCTCTATTAGTACTTTGATGGAGATGGCAGAGAGTACAAGAGAGTATGAAAGATTTAATCATCAGAAACGCACTCTAGGAGGGAAAAGCAGAAGAACCTAAGTGAAAAGTACTTTAAAAGGAATCAAAGGAACATGATGACTGCAGCTAACAAGCTAATGCCTTTTGCTACCCATAAAAAAGCATGATAGAGTTGTAGGTGAACTAGATGAAACTAGTAGTATAAATGTTCATAATTTACAGAGTACACACATTTTTGTTGTGCATCGTTCAAATGTGATAGAATGTTATTTTGCAGAAATTTCTGCATTTTGTGGAAATGACTTGAGTGCAGAGAGGTATTTAATAGAACCACTTGTAACTTTTGAACACTGAAAGATCTTCAGTATCCCAGCCAAAAACCTTGAAATATGTTGAAGTCTGTACGGCTGTACTCTGTGCAAAAGAAAGACGAAGAGCAGGCTATTTTATTTCCACTTTAAAAGGACCTTGAACTGTGGTAAATATTGAGAACCAAGAAGAATGCAATCTCTTTAAGAACCAAAAGGAATGCAATCTAATTATAAGTGCTGCTGTGATAAAAGCACTGAATCCTACTGTGTTTCCAACTTTATGATGAAGTAAGGTCTTATTGTTCTGCCCACAGACATGCCTGCAAATGTGGGAGAATTTTTTATGCAAACAAAAGACTCAAACACTATTTTATACTCCCCCAGCTTACAGCAGGAAGTGATTTAGTTGCTTTCTACTTCTCCTTCTAGCAAAGACCACTCTATATGAGAGTTGGAAGATATATCATTAACATTCTGAAAAGCTGTAAATACAACATGAACTGTTTTCTAGGTGATCTCCATCCACATTACTGCTTCTTCATCAGCTTGTGGACTGCTTGCGTAGAGGTTGTGCAGCACAGAAGATGCCATCAGTTCCAGGACATGTCTCAGTCACACTTCTTTCAAGCCAGCTATCTGCAAAACTGGCAGCTCTGATAATGCAAGTGGCTTCAGAAGCACCTACAGTGGTTATGGACACTCAAAGGGGATGTTTTGACAACACAAACTGAAAAATCTGTTCTTCCCAGAACAAGTGCATCTTTTGTTCATTAGTGTTCTGTTCAGCTCAGTTGACCTTGGTTTTATTTCAAATCTTGATTGCTGCAACGTTCACTCTGCTGCCCAGCCAGCAGTCTATAGGAGTCCAACAAAAGGATAACATCTTTCTCCCTCACAAATCAAGGAGTGGTTCAGCTGAATATAGACATCTAACTTTGAACTTGTCACTTTGGTTTCCCTTTACACTTGACAGAGATCTAGTCAGTATTGCCAGTATCATCTCAGATAAGATTCATGTTACTCTAAACTAGAAATTTGCACACGATCAGATGAGTCAAGCACCATTGCAGTTCCTGTCCTTTAACTACAGAAAAATCCCTGAGTGCCTGGCACAGCTGTAGACAGTGAAACATGGGCTTTAGAAAAGAAATCCTGCTGTTGTCCCACGGAGTCTGCTTTACCTCCATGTCTACCCACAAATACTCTACTGGCTTACTTATATTGCAGACAAAAATAACCACATTGAGAATTGTGGTGTCACACTGGGAATTGTGAAGTGTCTTTCTATACAAGATGCTTCAAGTGCCTTTGCTTTGTAAGGATGGTCCTGATTTTAAATTCGTTAGTTAACATCAAGCCTAAATATTTGTAGTTAGCCAGAAATGACATTAATAGCTATAATAATTATAACAAAAAACCCCAACACTTTACAAGACTAAGAAGATTTCGCAAAATAAATAACAGGTAGGAAGAAAAAAATATGATCATTGGACAAATCAAAGAAAATACTGAATTAACAGTAAAAATAGTAGGTACTCTACAGTTTTGCAACTCATACAAGAAACTAAATGAGGGAGGCAGTTATGCCAGTTTTTCCTTGGTTTTCTGTCCATTTTACAATCATTTTTTATTGTAGATGTGTAACTTCTTATTGAATCTAATCATGATAGCAATTTAAGAACCATAAAAATACAGGAATTCTGTGTAATTAATGCACATCCTGCAGGGACAAAAGCATTAATATGGTCATTTTGATATGGTTAGGTCCCACTCACTCTAGCAGGTTTTTCATGGAAATAATGCCTTGCAACATATAAATTAAGAAAAAAAAAGGCAATTTTTTAAAGGAAAATAATATTTTCAAGGAGGTTCTGCATGCTCTGCTACTAGTTTTTGAGAAAAGTTTAATTGTAATCTCTGTTTTGCTTCCAAAATTGAAACAGAAGAAAATTCCTTTGTCTTTGCCTCTTCTTTCAGAAACCCAAATTCTGTGCTATATCAATCTATGTACCAGTCTATTCATCTCTCTCCTCAAGGAGTCTTCCTACATTTCCATTTATTTTATCATCAGCTCTCAAAGCAAAACATAAAAGAACTGGAGATACTGAATTCTTGGCTCTGAGGGTGTGCTAAACAACAAGAAATACACATTTTGATTTCCCAACAAGACCCCAAAGTCAACTCTTCCCTGCTGTACTGACAAGTATAGACCAGAACAACTTTTTTTTTTTTTCACCTCCATAGATGCGCAGTAAACCCTTCCTTCATTTTCTGGTGACAGTCTAGATATGCTCAATCGCTTCTCCCTCTCCAACCTGTGCAAGAAAATAATAATTAAAATCTTACATATGTGTATAGGTGCTACTCATGTTATTTCCCAATTAGTTTGACAGCTGGGAAAGGTGCTTGGTTCACATTCTCCGTTTTGCCAAAACAGAATCATAGCTCCTCACTCACACTGAGCCAATGCTCTCTGTATAGAGAGCGCATGTCGATCAGCCTGCCTTTCATAGTCTACTCAGCCTTCCTTTTACTGTCAATGGCCAAATCCCTCACCGGTTTCATGGTGAGCTGGGCTCAGTCTGTGATTCTGCAGAGCTTATATTGTCTTGCTTATATCTTACTGACATAGTTTATGGTAGTGCTGGGGAAAACCCTTCATGATAACTGGCTGTCTGACTCTATTTTCCAGTCTCTCTGGAAAACACACACATTTCTTACTTGGTCAGTTCCATCTTAACTTGGAGCTTGATTACTGAATAAGAAGTCTGCTCCATGGATCTGTCACTTACCTGCTCTGAGAAAAACTGGCACACTTCCAGACCCACCATAAATTTAGTTATCCAGAAAGTAATAAGGCTGATAGATTAGATAGATTGATAGGAAAAATCCTTCAAGACCGTATTAGAACAATCATTTCTTGATTGGAATCAAAGACCAGAAGACATTTCCTGTTCTATCAATTTCAACCCCTTCTGGTTTAAAGAATCCCACCTTAAAATTTCCTAACTCTTTTTCATATTATTTTTCCATTTGGAAAATTGAATCTGAACATTTTAATGATCAAGAACCTCCCAGCCAAAATATATTTATGGTGACTTATATGCATTTGCCTATGTGCTAACATTGCCCTTTATCTTGAAATTATTCTTAAGTCTCAGGCAGATTAATACCAAGACAAATTGTTGAACATTAAAATGCCTGGTTGCAACATGGGGGAAAAAATGCACTTAAATTTATAATATTACAAACATAGGTATTCTTTCCAATATATCGGGGGAAAAAATGGGAGCTCTTGGGGGTTTTTTTCTGTGTTTGTTTAACCCTAAAAATGTCAAACAGTGATGATGGTTACAATTCAAGAAGCAGAACAGTATGTACACTTACAGAAAAGCAGAACCACACTTGTACAAAAAACTCATCTTTCTGGAAATTAACACAAGTTGGTTTAACTCTTCATATGTCTTAATCTTATCTTCAGCAGAAGCTGACACTTTCTAGGTCATTTGCTTTTGTGTAAAATATCATGCTTAGAGAATGATAGTTCAGCAGTATATTTCACATAAGAACTATACAATCTTCCAGTTCTGCAAAGTTCTACATATGTGCTTAAACATCTCATTTTGTCAGGGTATCCAATCAACATTTCTGTCACTATTATTTATTTCAAAGGAAGACTCTTGTATCAGGTAAGGCATAATGAAAACAGTAGGATCAGACTTTAATTTATTTGGAAGCCAAAACTTTGTATTTTTCAAGTGTCAGAGTAAAAAACTGTTTGCACAGAATTCAGCTATCCCGCTCCTGAGTGATTTATTAGTTCATGCAGGTGCCTTAATGTTTAGAGCAAGCGAGAAATGACTCCTCTCACATCTGGTCACTGGTGGCATGCACCTTATATACATGTCAGCTAAGGTCTATGGACAACAGAAATTCAATTACTACATGGTAAAACAGATAGGAATGTAAAATTTTAGAAAACTCTATGAAAGATTTTTGTATTCTGTTCAGTACTTTTTATTTGCCTGCAGTTTGCCTAACTGTACAAGAGCATGAACCTTCCAAGTAAAAGCTGCTTGAATTACTCTGAGAACCTATGTTCTCCACGAAAACCAGAAACAAAATTTTTATTACATATTCTTGGCAAAAATACTTTCATCCAGTTCTGTCACAGAGGATGGATGAGGGATTGCAGCCCCATTCTGCAAATGTCACTGGGGAAAGTATCCGTGAAGTGTTTATGCACTAAATGACAAATTTTATTTTACTTCAAAATTATAACTTTTCGTGTTGCCCATGCAAGTAGAATTTGGTATATGTGGAGCACAGAATCTGCTTGTATGCTTCTTCTTCTCTCTTTCTACTATATTGCATAAGTTTTATTAATACATTAATGCACCCATATTCATTGTGGATGTTCTGCGCAACTATATGTAGGGAAGGGACAGGATGACAGGTTATGCAATTCAGCCTGTTCCTCAACTCTGTCAGATGAGGTTTGACTCCTTTCATGGCAGTGCTAGAAATAATTGCACAATTTTGTTGTCTTTGGTCTTGAGTTAAAAAAACCATGCTAACCCCTCACTTGAAAAATGGTTATGTTAAAAAAGGGTATGCTATCCACACACTGTATGATTTTTCATTTCTCATCACTTTGAACTGTGTAAACTATGGGCAGCAAAATGTGTAATACACCTGGCCATAAACCAAGATACCCTACTAGGACCAAGCAGTCTTTGGTGAGGAATTAGGTGTCAGTTTAGGATTGGCTGGAGCACAGCACACTCCTGAGAACCATCCCAAGCCTGCTCAAAATTATATCCAGCAATTAATTCTGTGTCCTCAAAAGGATATATGTTTGGCCGTGGTTCACCAGTGTACAAAAAATTCCAAACCAAACTAAACAAATCCATAGCTGAACTTGTTTTAATAGATCAGATGTTTGTGTGAATCGGCACATACAGGTAACCAGGGTGACCACCAAAGCACATCTGGAATGCAAAGAGGAGATTTATTTCATTACCTGGCTGACAACACCGGGCAGCAGAGACGCATGGAGACACGGCTCCATAAGGATAGTTCATCCTAGTGACAAGAGACATACAGGGACACGGCTCCGTTAGGCTCAGTTCATCCTCCTGTGCAGTGAGGGGGCACTGCCTTCCCCAATATATCAAACGGCTCCACGCACGTGCAGTTTATTCCCAAGACTGTGCTTCTATGGTCTCTGAGCTTCGGTCTCTCCCTCCCAGCAGGAGCCTCAAGCATGTCTGTGAGTGCTATCTCTACACAGGAACTCTGCTTTTTGAAACAGGCAGAGGATGAACAACACTAGGCATATTAAATGGAGTTTTCCCACCCTCGTATTCTCAGCATTACCACCTGCAAGGTCAGTTGAGTGAATTTACTCCTCCTCACCATTCTTCCGCTTTTAACCCTTTCCTCCCAAGAATGTTTTATTCCATCAGCTGCTTGTGACTAAAGATTTCACCAGACAGAAAGAGAAGTTTAAGCATTTGAGTAGGTGGATTGGATTTATCCCAAAAGCCTCTATATACTCTATACATGGAATTCAGAGAATGTCAACAATTTTCCTTCTGTTCATTGTTAAATAACAATTTTCCCCTAATTTACTAGTGACCAAAGCGTAATGAGTAGTAAATGAAAGGGGGAAAAATTACTAGTAGACACCCTGCATCTTGCAGACACCAATAAACATTTCCAGAGCAAATCTGTTGTCATAGCCTGAAAATTGTCCTCAGACAACATGCTGTAAATGAGCAAGCCTCTGACTGTACAAAATGATTGACAAAACTGAATAACTTCTTACTCTGGTCAGAAGTACATTACAATCCTAAAATTAACTGTGGCCATTATCTTGATATATGCTTATATAAAAATGTTAAAACTGTCCTATTTTACATGACAAAAGTAGAATTGATCTTAGTGAATCACTAAAACTTTAAAAATAACAGCTTCTACAACATACCTACTTTTGTTCTAACCATCCTTACTTACACAAGTGTTTCTTGAAAGCAATAAGGAAAACATTTGAATAAAATAGCTCTAGAACAATGGATCAGTCAGTTCTTGTGAGATGTTGATTCTTCTGATTCCTAGTGTGATTTGACTGCTCTCAGAGAAGTTAATCAAATTGTACAAGTAAAAGAAGACTCAAATGTTATTTTTATTGTGTATTATTTATAAAACACATACATAAGTTTTATTTGCATGCTTTCCAGTTGACAGTTATTAAACTCTATTACAATGAGATCATAAAATTGTATGTGTCCCATTTATGACATCCTCATGTCTGTGTTTTGAAATGAATATTGTGAATTGTCCTTTTGTCCACTTCTCCCATTTTCTATCATCCCAAGTATTAAGTCAAATATCCTAGTTATTTTTTCTTATTTCAAAGGTAAACTTATTGAAACAGAAAAATTGTGCAGAAAATAATGCAGAACACTGGGTGCTGTATCAATGTAACAACAACATTGAACAACAAATCTGAAATATCTACTAGTTCTCAGCCGAGAGTAATCTGGCTGCATGACTGCTGGAAAGTATTTTCTTCTTCTTATGTTAAGAGTGTTCAGGTAGTAACAGACTTTGTCACCCAATCCTGTGAGCCAAGTGAAGGACCTTCTAGTATCACTGCTGGCTTCAGTTAGTCCATGAAGATGGTCCTTACTCTGAGTATGGGTATTGGCATCTATTCTCAACAAATAGAGAATGTGGCTCTCCATTAGAGATGGTTCATTTTCCTCTCACAAAAAAATCATTCAAAGTTAATCAATCTGAGTAGAGAAAATTATAATCTAGCTTGTGTTATTAACAAGTTTGCCATGAAAGAAAGGCAATAAAAATAAGCTGCTAATGGAAGTTTCTCATCTTCAAATGTAATTCTCCAATTCTTTGTTACTACTTTAACACAGTAGCAGTGAGAATTTGTCCTTTCAGGAAAAGCATTGGCACTAAGTAAGGATGCATAGACAGCTGCTTCATTTATGTAGGAAACTCATTGCTACATCAAAGAAGGCACATAACATCGTGGCACTATAGAATAAAAATGTTTGACATGCTCTTTACCCATTGTAGCAACTTTTCCTCTAAGGCTATTACAGCACCAAAGAACTGATGCACATAATCCGAAAGAAAAAAAAAAAAAAAAAAAAAAAGATGATCAGAAAAATCTCTCCCAGAACGTAGGAAGCATATGAATGAATTACCAGGAGCAGTAAAAAGAAACACTAAATTTTCCACGATTGTCCACCGGGTGGCGTGTGAGCCATATAGTGTTATGAGCCGCAGTCCTGGAAATTCACACAGTTTTGCCTTGCACGAGGTGCCAAACTTATCTGATTGGCCAGGGGCCAAGTAAACACCTGCAATTATCCAGTGTAATTCACGAGCAGGATTTATTTTCCAGTAGGAACTACTTTCATTAGTTAAGCTCCCTAAAAGTGTTCAACAATGAGTCAAGCTCCTTAGCACACTATTGGCCACGACGGTTTGAGCATTAAATTTCCCCTAAGTGTTCTTTTTCTTTGTGATAATTTCCATTCTTGGCAGTATTGCATTCATCAGAGCTTTTGCAGTTGAACAAGTAGAGTTGTACGGACAAAAGGGTTTGACAAATACAGATACAGCCAGACAGAACACGGAAAACAAATCTTCCTAAGTGCTCTATAGCTTGGATCATAACTGATCATAAATTGCTAATCACAAATTGGTAAAAGGTATCCCTGAATTTACCTACTTCAATCAAGACGGAAAGGACTGATACCCTCTCACAGTCATTACCCCGATGTGTAGTTGGATACTCTGTTCTCTGGAGAACTGCAGCCATTAAAAACAACAAATGAAATTCTTAAGAGTAATTATTGCTTGTTAGTACAGTGTAGCAATAGGAGGGAAAGAGAAGAGCCAGAACTGTGCCCCTAGCCCCTAGTTTTCTATAGGCTGCCAGAAGTATTTCAAAGGCATTCAAGAAGTTCATTGCTACCATAACAATCTTGAAACTGCCCTCCAGATTTGCTGAGAGTTTTTAAGTATATTTTGCAAATTTCCAAATGGTAAGCTACTGAGTTACTGGCTTTGGCTCTGAGATGAGGGCAAATGGTTTCGTTTGCCACTCTTGAGCTTCTTCATCAATAAAATCATTTGGGAGTCTTATTACCCTCCCTTGTGAAACTGAACTCAGGGCTGAACAGTTCCAATAAGTAGTATTATAATTAGTCCAGATAGAGCAATCCTTTCTATGAGTTAAATACTGCCAGTTAGCAGCATTCACCTTTTAGAAAGTTCTCAGTCCTGAATATTTACACAAGTCTTATTTCTATGATACTAGAAATCCAACAGTCCAAGCAGGGTACTGACATTAATTCTACAGTTGGGGATAGAGTAATATAATAACTATTTATCATTTATTATTATAATGTATTCTAGGGGTACCTAGTAAACACAAGAAATGTTTCATAGTAGATAACATTTTATAAATTACAGTATTATAATTATGACAATTATTTTAAGTTGTTTTTAATTTTTATTATTGCATATGCACTTCTGTCCATGCATTATTCAGCTGTGGAAGAACTTGGTCCTCAGGTGTTGTTGACCAGGTTTTCTCCCATCATCTCTGTACCTCCTACTATCTCTTTCATTATTTTGGCTGCTTTTATGGTGGGGGGGGGGTTTTCTGTCTCCTTCTGGTTGTTTCTGTAAACTTCCATCACAGAAACCTTCACTCTTATGGTATTCTTTAATGTATATAGGTAAGAATCTCTTCCAAAGACATCTTCTCATTGTTATTAATGTCCACCCAACTAAGAAATCTTGTTCTTCGTCAATTCTCTACCATTTCTGGTAACAAAAAATTATAGATATCATGGACTGATATTTTTGCAATCAAATTCATGGAAAGTTTCTGTTGTTATGTTTTTTTTCCCAAGAAGACCAATGCTATTGTTTTTGAATGAGTGATTTTCCTGAAATCATAGAGCCTGGATTAAATAACAGAAAATTACAACTAAAACTGCACAAAAAGAGAAATCCTGGTTTTACATTAACATTGTTGCAACATTTGTTTAGGTAGCCTCACTCTGATGTATAAATCACTGAGTAACTGACAATTGCATGCCCCCTATAAAAGGGCATTTAAATAACATTTGAAATCTTAGAGGCTAATTGAAAAGTAGGGCTTTTTTGTCTATTTCCCTTAGTTCAAATAAAATAATGAAACCTAATCATGATTACAAGAATTAATGAGGAAGGAGCAAGGTCCTGTTTCCTACAGTGACTGACCCTCTCACAAAATGTTACTCTTAGGCCTGATTCTTCCTTTCGTCCTTTTGACATTAAACAAAAGTAATAAATATCCTTAAAAATATATATATAATGAGCACTTCATCATTTCTTGTTGAGTTTCAATTTCTTCTTCTGCACTTCTGTTGCCTTCTGTTTTAGCATATGATGAAAACAACATCCAAAAAATACGTAAACTTCCTGATTTACTTGATGATTGATTAAGTACTAAAGCCAGGCAGTTTTACATCATGGACAGCTCAGAGCTGACTGCTACCTGTTCTCGACTGTCCCTCTTAGCATCACTGTGTTTTCACAAGAGAAAATCATTCAGATCATCTCTTCCTAATGTAAGCTGGTTAAAAAATATGCAATCAAAATAAGAAGTCCAGTTAGTTTTCACAAATGACTAGACGTGTTCCTCTGCAATGTGTGAGTGAAAGGGACACATTGAAAAGAGGGATCCTACTCTTTCTGTTGTTTCTATCACTTGCAAACTGGCTACATTAGCTGCACCTCAGGAATGATGATTATGAGCTCTTTTGGAAATACCAAGTACTGAATATCGGTCTTACTGTGAAGACTAATGCTTGTCACATTATTTCAAAAGAATAAAACAAATAATACACCAATTCATTTTCTTCTCAGGAGATACACAGGTGCTACTTTTAAAAGAGGAGAAAAGCAGCAGATCACAAGCAGAACTGTGATGGCTAATATGGATGTTTTTCTTCATTTTTTCACTCTCTTGCATTCAGTTCCTCACCATCTTCACTCTAATGCCACCCACTAAGAGCACAGATGTTCAGATGTTGTGAATTCCAAGGAAAAACCTTCTTCATAATAAGTAAATTAAAGCAATGTGATCAATTAATGTCTTTTGGAGAAATTACATGCATGCAAAATCACTCAGTAGATAAGAATTTAAGGGAGCTATAATTTACCCTAACCACGAGTCAGTTATTTCATTCAAATACAATAGCCTGTAAACAGAACAATGCACTGATGGAGGAGGCACCAAAGAAAAGCATGCTTGGGACCACAGAATGTGCAATGTTCCTGAAGTCCCAAAAATAGATTTAAAAACGTCTTTGAGTTTACTCTACAGTACAGATACTTTAAGGAAATAGATCTCTCACTTAAGCCAGAGGCTTACAAATGCACAGAAGACAGTCAAGTCCCAATGCTACTGATTATCAAATGAACAAGAGGGTTTGGGTTTTGGTATTTTTAAAGCACAAGTGTAAATGTGTGAAGCTGTGGATGCCCCATCCCTGGATGTGTTCAAGATCAGATTAGATGGGGCTCTGAGCAACCTGGTCTGGTGGAGGGTGTCCCTGCCTGTGGCAGGGGTTTGGAACTGGTTGATCTTTACGGTTTCCTCCCAAACCATTCTGTGATTTTCTGACTCTAAATCATACTTTTTTTTCTCAGCTACACCAGGATCCAAATAATTGGGAAAGAGGATATTAAGCAGCAGTTACAGCTGATGAAATTCCAAGAGGGCCACACATACTTACTCATTTATCTTTCAAACACAACTCTGTCACACTCCAAGTTTGGCACATCATGCCTAGGGTGGGCCAGATGGCTTTTCTAAAGAATTACATTTGTAGTAAGATAAAAAATAGCTATTTTCTGAAATGATGCTGAAGCGAAAGCACCAAGGTTTACATCGGATGTGATCACAAAACACCCTAATATTCAATATAAAATAAAATGAATTTATGGCTTTGATTCCAAATGGAATAAAAAGAAGCCAGAAAAGAAAAAAAGGCACTTTTATGTAAAGTGAAGAACAATTGATGAAACAGAATGAAAATACACAGCTCTCAGGGTGATCATGATGGTCATACTGGGACACACAACCCCCATTCCTGTTTGTTTCTCATTGCATAAAGTATTTGAGCTTGTCTACACCTTCCTGTAGTATTACAGTCCCAATTACAAGGTGATTTCAGGTACTGGTGTACAGTCCTTTCTTGCTTTTTGAATTCATCTGGAAAAGGAGAAATCAAGACTTTTTTTTTGAGGGGGGGGTTGTTGAGCAATTAATTTCCACGTGTATGTGGCATATTCAGTGTATAATATACATGAACTATTCTAGGTCTCCATAGGAAACTGCTGGCATAGTGCCTCCGAAGGCTAAACTATAACACATCCCAGCTGTGGGCAAACAAATGGCTTTGGCACTTACCAAAAGATTTCTCCTGATGGAAAATTTATTATTGTCCTTTTTGTTAAGCACGACAAAATGTTATAATGGGGAGCATTGAACAAAATATTAATTAGAAAATGCTGCATTGATGCAACACATTCAAAGGAGATGCTATTCAACCACAACAATCTCTTTATCTGGTTATGAAAAAAAAATGATTAGTCATTAAAATGAAGCAGAGAAGGAAAATAATTTCACCAATTAAAAAAAAGCAAGCAGACGACACATTGGTCAAATCCTAAAAAGTGAGGGGAAATTGCTTGTAATTTCCTCCCATATGCCCCAAATTCATCAAGAATTAATGCTAAAAAATTCTGCCCTAGCTTTGGCATAACTCTCACATTGCAAGTTTATCTTTCCTTCAAATGGGAAAGGTTCACAACCAGGGCTCACAGCATAACCCTCTAGCAGTATTTACACCACTAAAGCTTGTTGATGTCTCTAGGAGAGGAGTAGAAAGCTTAGAAAGCTTGTTTCTTTCCTTATCCATGAGTGGAACAAAGGCATTTGGAACAAGTCCAGGTCTTGTCTGGATGAGATATATTTGTGCAGTGAACAGTTCCTGCAAAGCCTTCTTTACCTAATACTATTTTCCAAGGGCCAAACACCAAAACTATTTTGTGTAACCTGGAATGGAACAGACAAACATTGACAGTTGTATGCCTTAGCCAGGTACCACGTTCTTGCAACAACACCTCATGGGAACAATTTAAATATGAAAACAGAGGGCACAACGAGTTCCTTTAATTACTCTAAATTCCTTATATATGTAAAAACCAAGCATATGCTCTTTCTTTAAGGAACACATTCAGTAGAATTCTATGCATATCTAAGCACTAAGATCAGCCTGTCTGCCTGCATTTTGCAGAATCAGGACCGTAGCTTTCTAAATCTGACTAAGAAAATACAGCAAGCCATTGTTTATTACAACATTCCAAGTGTAAGGGAGTAATTTACATGGATTTAATGAAGAAAATCGTAACAAGATTCATGTGTAGAATTTTTATATGAACTGTTTAAATAAGTAGAATGAAAAAAAATTGGCAATGAAAATGTAAATCAGTTATCATATATGCTGGACACATTAAGGGATGCACTTTGATCCATACCAAAAGTTAGACAAGAAAGTTAACAACCACAAATTGGCATGTGTCTAAAGGGATAGCTTATGAAAGCAAATAGTCTCTTAAAACAAAGACCTGCAGAAACATTTCAGAGAGAACTGGGGATGAAAATGGCACATTTATAGTATGACTCTTACAATAGCTAAATGGGCTTAATTAGTGACACACAATAATTGCCGTTTTAAGAGTGACATTACACTGTGTGCAAAATACATTAGAAAATTACAGGGCAAATTAAATGAAAGTAATTGCATCATAAATACCATATATACTTTTGGAGGACTGTAATTCTAGATGGAATGGAATGGAATGGGATCTTTCAAAGATTTCAAGGATGAATGCCAAATGAGGAAAAGAGGTATCAAAGTCCAAGAAAAAAGTTGGTCAAGAAGACACAACCATTCAGTACTTGTTTCCAAGAAGATCTCACCATAAATGATTTAGTAGCAAATTTCACTTGGTGCATTATAGGGAATGGTGAGGAAATCCTGCATGCTCTCTACATGTCTGCAAAGATTCAGACATCAACCAAATGAGGGCATAGGGTGTAAATGCCCTTATTTACATAGTCTGAACATACATATGAATTTTAGTGCTAACTTACAAAATGGCAGAAAAACTACCTTCCTTACTCTTTTGGGACTCAAAATACTAAACGCTAAAGGAAAAAAAAAACTTTACGGGGCTTTAGATAAGATTTGAACTTCTTCCCACAAACCAAGGTAAGCAAATATCTCTCAGAAAGATTGAAGTCAAAAATGAGCTGTGAAAGTTTTGACCCATGGCTGAAGCATGTTTTGTATCCTATATAAACATGGCCAATAGGTGTGTTTAGTAGAGGATTCACACAGCTTGGTATCAGTAGGACAAGGGGATGTGACAGTAACAGCAATAATGGGCTATTTTCCTCATTTGAAAGAATTATCCTTTGCCTGGCTGTACTTTGGGCATGGACCCAAATGTTGTCAGTCTGAAAATGATCAACCTTTCAGGCCCAAGGACCCACCCTGAGGGTTTGTCCTGGGAGGCTACAAAGCTTCCTTTCCTCAGATGTGGAGCTCTGAAACAAATCTGGAAAATTAAAATAAAATTCCATCTCCACCTTGTAACCTCTGTGTCCTTTAAAGTGTTTTTTGGAGCTGAAAACCCCCTGGAACTTCAAGCAAGTAACAGCCTCATTGTTATTTGACTCATGGTGAGCTCAGGGCATGGAATGGAACAGAAGAGAACTGTCNCCCAGAGTTCTGCATGACAAGCTGTGACCCAGGTCTGAGAGCTCCATCCTGGAGAGAGCTCTCTGCAGTGCAGGTCCCAGGCCCGCCCAGGAGACAGGGGCAGAGATGGGCACACCTGCAGCAGGGCTCAGGCAGGGACTGAAGGCCCTGGACTGAGCTGGGACATGGCCCCTGGACCCCTGGCAGGAGATGGTGGAGGTGAGGGTCCCAAGGAAGGGAAACTCCCACCCTCAGGACCCTGACAGAAGTAGGTTTGCACTACTCTTATGCTCACCTTAAGAGATTGATGGTTGCTCACTCTGGAGTCAGAGTACTGGACCAGGGGAACCTTCCCTCTGAGGGAGTGCTGCTGTTGTCAGGCTCATGTGGTTTAGTATGTTTTATGGAAAACTTCTCAGGCAATTCTAAAAATGAGTACAAAGAGAGAAAAAAAATTCCATCGGTAATGACCAGGTTTTGCTTCCCTCCAAAATATATTTAAACTTTTAGCTCAGGAAATGTCCTGCCTGAGATGTGGGGTTTTACCATCCTGAGGAAATCCAGAGAAACTGGATGAGAAAGAAGACTATAAAAAACTGCACTCCACACCTTTCTTTTTGCAAATCTGTGCAGATGGTCAAATGATTTGAAGACGATCCACAGCTCTCACCCCCATCAGTAGGTATATACCTCTCCCGTAAGGTGACAGGCCAATGCCGAGGCTGGGGCACGGTTATGGATACTCAGTGCCTTCTGCTAGTGCAGGGCTGGGAAGAAATGTCATCAGAGATTACCTCAGCACATGTTGGTAGGGAAATGAGAGAGGGGAAGAAGAAAGGAAGAGGTGTGAAGGGAAGGAATAATTCACTTGGAAGGGACCTGCAGCAATCGTCTAATCCAACTGCTTGACTACTTCAAGGATGACCAAATGTTAGAGTGTAGTATTAAGGACATTGTCCAAATGCCTCTTAAACACTGACAGACTTAGGGCATCGACCACCTGTGAACTTTCTGCAAAGCCTGACCTTGCTTACAAAGATCATACAATTCATATTTCCTCCTGACTTCCAAGAGGAGATGTCTGTTCAGCCAGGCTGGTCTTCTGAGACTCTTTCTTGACTTAGGACACCAAAGGATTGCCTGTTCCTGTGCTGTTAAAAGGTAATTCTTCAAAACTGACCAGCACACATGGATGTCTGAGCCTGCAAAAGCACATTCCCAGGGGACACTCCTAACTAGCTCTCTGACCAGCTTCAAGTCTGCTCTCTTGAAATCCAAAGTAGCAATTCTGCTGACTGTTTTGTTTATTACACCAAAAGCTCACAATTCAACCATCTTGGGATGACTGTGTCCAAGCCAGTAATCTACCATTACATCTCCCATGAGTCCTTCTCTACTCATAAAAAGAAACTAGTCTAGGAGGGCATCTTTCCTTGTTGGCTCACTGACTACTTGGAACAGAAATTGCCTTCCACAGACTTGAGGAATTACAGATCACTTATTCACGGCAGTAGGTTTATTTTTATTTTCTGTCCTGTGTTTAAATTATTTATAATGACATAACTCCCAAACTTATCAGGTGACACATTGTGAAGTGGATCATCTGCTCTCCTGAATTGTTTTTTCAATCTACACAAATAAAATAGTCCTCCCTGAATACATCCCATCTGCAGGTTCAGCAGCAAATATTTAATGCAGATTTGAATTCAGCTGCTTCTTTCTGTTGATCTACTTTTCACTGAATTTTCCATTCATCAGCACTTTACATAGCTCCTTCCAATGGCAATGAAGAAGTATTACCTGGAAAGCATTTGAACTTTCAAAGGTCTCATTCTATGTGGCCAAACTGAAGCTGACTCTTCACTGTCCTTGGTGTGCCTCAGTGCTTTCTTATTCAGAATCCCCATGCCAGGGTCAGAGTGTAGCTAGAAAGACGCATTTAAAATTTCACTCTAAAAATTACTTTTACTTTCATAATCTTCCCAGACTCACATCACAGACCTGTCCAGCTGAGAAGCAAACTCTGTATAGTGAATTGAAGTATACTAGCAATAGGTTTGTTTTCACATTTATCCTCCAAGAGGCTCTTACCAGTAAACTTTAGGAGTATAGTGTTTCTCAAGAAAATGCTGAAAGCAAATGAAATGCTGAGGCTTTACAGCCTTCCCCGAAAATGTTCTCTCAGGAGCTTGGGGTCTAAGATTGCGTTCTATTTTACAGCAAGAATTTGTACTTGTATTTCTTTCTTCCAAGCAGATTTCTCATGAACGGGTAGGTCCATGTTCTCTCTGAATAAATACTTATCTGTTTTCTGCAGAATAGGAGAGCAGAAATGAGAGAGAAAATAATACTTACGAATACTGTATAGCCCATGAGATCACTAAAGTTTTATTCTAGAAGATGAGACATTAAAATTCTCCTTTTGATTCAGTGAGAGAGTGGACATGAACTTGGGAAAGAGTTTGGGTTTGGCTATTAAACTTCAAAATCAACTATTGACATAGCTTCAGTTCTAATCTTGAATACACTCCCTAGTTAACAATTATTGCCTTCTGTCTGCCCTTCGAGTAATGTCTGCTGGCAAAATATTTTTCCCTTTTAACAATCAATCTCATGGCTGCTCTTTTTCTGAGCAGGCAGTTCTCTGGTTCTTTTGCGAATGAAAGAGAAACTTCTCTCAGAACAAGGTAAATGCCCTAAATCCAGGTATAAACACAGTGGGACATGGGATAGAAGGAGCGGTTTCATAGCTGAAGATCTAAACAACCAGTCTGTGGGGGCAGTTTACCATTCTCATCGTGCCTGAAAAGAGAGTTTAAAAGTGGGGATTATCTAAAAGGTGCCTGCATGAAGCAGAAGAAAACAAACATGTCATGTGTCTCTTGAAGAAGAAAGTTTTGCAGAAGGGCCAAATCAACTCAACAGCAATTAGTTTCAATCCAGCTGTCCCTGCAGCACATTGATGGATAAAGTAAGCAAGCAAGAAAAGTCCTCTGAGCAATCAATTATCAACCAGTAGCTAAACCTTCATAACGAGGCCAAGCTCACTGACTCTTATCTCGGAGAGAGCAAGACTGGCTGCCAGTATAATCCATTTGTTATTGCTCTGGTGTGATTGACCTGCACGTGTATGAGCAGCCCAAGACACCTGTTATTGTCAAGTTTACAGAGGACAGATAATGTAAACTACTCAGTGGTAGTCAGAGGCTTTAGAGGTCAGCGTAAAGTGCTGGTACTTTGTCCGGTTCTGAGATATCAGCTTTGTTACTTTGAATCTGTCCAGCTTGCTTTATAATAGGCATTGTGCGTGCTGTGAAATGAGCTCTGCATTCCTCTGTAGCCAGGTATACCAGGACAAGTCTGTTCTGTGTTGCCATGGCTAGTTCATCCAGACCATGTTAGCCTTCTGTCACAAGGTACTGTGCAGATGACCCTTATATAAGTAACTAAAGGTAGAGGGTAGTGATTGCCTAAATGTGTATCTTCCAGGAAAAAAAAAAAATTAAATATACATGTTTTAATTATTATAAGTAACTATACTATATAATAATGAAATAGATAATAACACATACATATGTGTTTTATATCTTAAATAATTTTATATCCTTCCATGATAAGATCACCTACCTAGTGGATGAATAGAAGGCAGTGGATGTATTTTTTATGGATTTTGATAGTGTCCTTCCCAGCATCATTCTGGACAAGCTGTCCAACTGTGAGATGAGCAGGTAGATGGTGCACTGGATGAAGACCTGGCTGAAGGGCAGGGCTCAGTGAGTTGTAGAGAATGAGGCTACATCTGGCTGGTGACCAGCAGTGTTCCTCAGGGCTCAATGTGGTTCTGGGCCTCACCATTAAAAAAGGGTATTAAGGTACTGGAGCATGTCCCAGGGAGGGCAACAAAGCTGGGAAAGGTGGCAACAGGCATGTCCTGTGAGGAGTGGCTGAGGACTCTGGTTTTACCTGGTTTGGGGAAGAGAAGACTGAGGAATTACCTCACAGCTCTTGACAGCTTCCTGCAGAGAGGAAGCAGAGAGGGAGGTCCTGGCCAGCTTCTCCGTGGCACCCAGCGCCAGAACATGTGGGAATGGCTTGAGGTTGCATCCGTCAGGGGAGATTTGGTCTTGACACACGGAAACATTTCTTTACTCAGAGGGTGGTGAAACCCTGCAAGACCTGCTGGAGAGGTGGTTGCTGCCCTGTGCCTCTCAGTGTTTAAGAGGCGTTGGGACAATGCCCTTAATCCCACGTTTTAACTTTTGGTCAGACTTGAAGTCAGGCAGTTGGATTAGATGATTATTGTAGATCCCTCCCAGTTCTCTCCTCTCCTCCCAATTCTCCT
>WBMZ01004382.1:1393-15966 GCA_013400975.1 Atrichornis clamosus | reverse complement strand
CCCCGCCGGCCCCGGGCTCCGCAGCGCCCCGCGGGCGAGCACCGCCACCCCCGCCTCGGCCCACACCCCTCGGGGGTGTGTCCTGGCTCGGGGACCCGAAGGGAAGGGGGTGGGAAGATCAAAATCCTCCCCCCCCCCCCCCCAAAAGCCAGAAAGGCAAAAAAAAAAAGAAAAAGAGAGAATAATTAGAATATGAGGTAAAAATTATTTTTCAGGGGGGCTCGCTGCGGCTCCCGACGGCTGCCCCGGCACATGATCCATGGCGACCCCCCCGAGTGGGGGCTGCATCTCATTCCCTGCGAAGGTGATGCGGGAAGGGACATTGCGCCCCGAGCCTGGCAGAGATGAATAGGGCTTGTTCGGGATCGATAAGAAATTCATCAGCTAATTCGGGGTACCCGGGCTCCTAAATCACATTTAGCCGGGCTCTGGGATTGACTGCTTTCCCACGCACCGATGGAAAAAGGAGCCCGTCCTCCAAGCAAGGAATCAGGGACTTGATGAACAATTACAAAAGCGAATTAACCCAAGTCCTAATGCATCTTCGCCTCGCCCTTCTCGTAATAAAGACGCTTTAAAAGCCAGAGAGAACCAGCAGCCTCTCAAAAGCCACCCCTAATTCCTTCAAATTCGCGTTTAGACCCGAAACGCGCACTGAGCTCCTCACAAGCGGCAGGGAAGAAAGCAGCAATATTCTTTTTTAATCCATGTCAGTGCTGAGACGACACAAATTAAAGCAGTAGCGGGACCGTGGCTTTCTAATCGCAGCAATAACGCCCGCGACTCCCCCCGCTCCCCACGTCCCCTTCGCAGCTCAGATTTGATCTCCAAGTGATGATTAAAGTTTATCGCAGGAGCGCTGGAGTTGAGCTAAGGTCAAATCCAAAGTATTTCCTTTTAGCTATAAAGCGCTTTTTTGCTTAAGACCTCGTTTCCCCCCCCTTTTATTTCGGGTTCTGGGGTGTGGGTGGCTTTTTTTTTTTTGGGGGGGGGTGGGCAGGAGGGGATAATTCCTTCTGGGTTTGTGACCTGTAGTGTTTGTGTCAACTACATATTCCCCTAGATACGAATTTGTGACCCAACTTCCTTTACACAAATTCGGATCTACAGGGTACATATAGAAGACAGATGCGTCCTCCTTGGTCAGAGATCTTCTCCTACCGCCATAATTCTCTTCTGGGGCAAGGGGGAGGGTGAAGTTTTGTGGCTTGAGAAATCAAGAATGAATCTCTAGGTAAAGCGGGTCAAAATATTCGCTCTCGAGAGGAAAGGCGATTAATTAAAGCGGCGGCTCAGGGTCTGAGTAGCTCGTGCTAGGAGAGAAAAAAAAAATGAACTTTTCCACCCTCTCCTCCATACCTTGCGCGTTAATTTTGTGCTTAAAAAAATTCAGCTCCTAGGCTGGATATGGAAGTGTAGAGGCACAACGAGACTCGAATCCAAATAACCGTCTTTTAAAAGCAAAATACCACAGCTCCGTCCCCATCCCGCCCTGAAACGCTCGTAATTATTTTCTGATCTGCAGCGCAAAAATTTCATCCATTTTTCGTTCCTGGAGGTCAACCAAGGTTTGGGTTTATACGTGAGCGTGCGGATAAATTATTAAAAAAAAAGAGAGAGAGAGAGAGAAAAAGGAAGAAAGAAACAGATGAAAAGAAATACAGAATGTAAAGGCAGATGGGACGACAGGTTTTTTTTTTAATGACAGGCAATTCTTTTTACAACCCGAGAAAAAGATCAAAGGCGTTTCATTTCCGAAAAAGGGATATAAAGCAATAAAATATTCATACTGTCTAGGTAATGAACCTTCATTCGGAACTAATGAGGGTAGCATCATGTTGAGATTTCGTTTAAAATTACAGTTGCCCAAGAGATTAAAAGTATAGCAACCCCCTCCTTTTTTTTTTTCTTTTTTCTTCTTTTTCTTTTTTTTTTTTCTTTTTTTTTTTTGGTATTTCAAAAGGCAGAACATTTTTAGGTCAAGCATCTCCCGAATTCATCACATTTAAATGCCGCAGCACAGAGGGTACCAGAGGAAACTTGCGTTTCCCCTACATTAAAATTCTTACAAATATGTTCAGGAGATTTCCCAAACTCCTGCGTTTTTCCTAACAAAAAATAGTGATGGCCAAGCATAAAATCCCCGCGGTTCTCCCGATCCGTGAGGCCACGAAATTTTTCAGGTACTTTGAGGTGAATAATCGGTTTTCCTGTCGCAACCTTATTCCCAGATAAACAGAATAACTGAGCAGCATGTTAAGAAACAACCCCAAATGCACCTCGGACAATCCCCAGATCATTTTAGACGCATAAACAACCCCAAATTTAGAGCAAAAGCAGCGAAGTCAAGGCGCTTTTTTTCCCAAACCAGCACCTCTGGCCGGGGAGCCGACAGCAACCCTCAAATTTACCTTCCCCTCTAAAACCTGTCATAAAAGTAAAAAGCCAAATCTAATCTGCTTGTACAACGTGTGGATGGATGCCATAAAATAATGCTACAGAACCAATCCCATTAGAGCTCCTTTTATTTTTTTTTCCCTCCCCTCTTAGGTTTTATTCCTCCTTTCCAAGCCCCGCCGCTGATTTATTTTATTGTATTTTCTCACAGCCGGCACCGCCACTACCTCCCACCCGAGGACAGGAGTCGGAATAGAAATAACTAGGCCTATTCTGTATTTTTACCCACCTCCCACATCCTTAAAAAAAAAAAAAAAAATCGGTTTTAATGTCCCTTCCCGTTGACGCAGGGCTGGTGTTTGCAAACCAGCACCCCTAGCGTCTACCAGAATTTTTCCCCCCACCACACCTCCAAGAAATCTCCCCCTCGGCCGCCTCTGATCCCAAATTAAAGGCAGCCCCTCGCTGCCACCAACACCCCCCCCCTCCCCGCCCCGGCCCGCACACCTTTCTCCCTTTTCCTGGGAATCCGCCCCACGCCGCGGAAGTTTCTCGCAGCGAATTTCAGCCGGGCTCTTTTCCATTTCAAAGCTACCTCAGACAGGAAAGGGTGACCGGGGGTGGCGGGGGGAGCTCCCCTGGACCCCCCGGGCCTGCTCTCCCCGGCGAGGGGTGGCCGGGGGAGTCCCCAGGCCGGCCCCAAATCCTCCTGCAGGCACCTGCCAGCGCGGGGGGGGGGTCTCGGAGCGCTCCTGCTGCCGAGCGTCGCTGTGGTGTCCCCAAAAGAGGGGGCACGGAGCGGGCAGTGCCCGCGCCCCCCGGCCCGGCCGCAGCGCCCAGGTGAGGCGGTACCTACCTCGGCAAAACGCGGGTCCTTCCCTCGGAGGAATTCCCGAGGGGGGTTAGGACGCTCCCTCAAAACTTGGAAAGGTTTTCCAGGCGGAATCCTATGGAAACCCTCTACCCCCTCCCTGCCCCGGCCGCCCCCTCCCCACTCCAGGCTGGCTTATTCTGCTCGCTTTCCGTGTTGCTTTTTCAGGGAGATTAATTCTGGCTAAGAACACTAATTTCTCTCTCTGCTTCTTCTTCTTCTTCTATTTTTTTTTTCTTTTTTTTTTTTTTGGTGGGGTCTGTCGGCGCCCCCTCCCCCGCTCCCCCACCAGAACCCACCATTGTCCTTCAAGGCAAGCGGAACTGCTCCTGGCAGCGCCAGGAGGCCCTCTGAGCATTTTGGGGTGGGAAACCCGCAAGTTTTGGTATTAATCTCATAGTTTGTCAGTCTTTGTTAAACAGCGAGGCGTGTCCGCAGCGCGGCGGCCGCCGAGAGCCGCGGTGACCCGCGGTTCACCCCGCGCCGCGCTCCCTCCGCGCCGCTCCGCGCTGCAATTTTAGGGTTTCTTTTCTTCCTTTCTTTCTTTCTTTCTTTCTTTTTTTTCTTCTTTTTTTCTTTTTTTTATCCATCCCCCCGGGGTGTATTCCCCCACTCCCCCGGAGATCTCCCTCTCCAGTCTGGCGGCAGTGAAGATGGAGATTTATTTTTTTAATTTAATTTTTTCTTTCCCACCGCCCCCCCCCCTCCCCTCCCTTTTCGGAAGCGCCAACCTTTCGGGGTTGGGAATGGAAGTGGGATTTCTCCCACGAAGCGAACGGGGAGCGCTGGAGGTCTGAGGTGTTTCTTCAGGGCAGAACTTTTAATAAAAAAGCAACCGGCGCTGCCTCGACTGCCTCTGAGCTGTTTAAAAGCAGGGAGGGTCGGTGGAAACCAGCCCACACCTGCTTTGCAACAGGGAAAAAAAGCTTGGTTTCCCAGTCAGCTTTGTGTTTCCTTTTAATTCATAATAATGATTTTTTTTTAAAAAAATGAATATTTTCATCTAAGCCCGGGAAGCAGCACGCCAGGAGCCCTGGCAGGGTCGGGGTGCGCAGGGAGCGGAGCATCCCTGCGGGAATTCCCTATTCACCTCCACGTTTACACCACCAGCTCCAACACCGCCTTTCTCCCGGCCATAAAGAGGTTATTTGGGGAGTAAATCGGGGTTTAAAAAAGGCGTATTCACTCGATTGTCCGGTAGAAGAAAAAAAAAATAATAATAGGAAGAAAACCAGCCTGAAATGCGCTTGCAGCGCCTGACCCGTGCTCAGAGACCCTCAGCCCCGGGCCAAGCCGAGTCCGTCCCAGCAAGGGAGATAAATTAGAAATATCCTTGAAAATGATACCTTTAATTTCCTCTCCCTCCCCTCCCCTTCCCTCCCTCCTTCCATCTCTCCAAACGAACTCACTCCGCAGCCTCACGTCCCTAAATTGAAAGTTAAACGTTGTGATGTAGGAGTGAACGTTATAAGGAAAGTTGGGAGGTGGGTGTTGTAATTTTTTTTTTTTCCTTTTATTGCGGTGAAATTATACCTGCTTGTTTTAATATTCCGAAAACAAATGGCCTTTATTATCCATTACCTGTTCTATAAACCTGGAGTAGAAATGACTGTTCTAGAGAGATAAGTGTAGTAATTACAAGGGCGAGGAGATGGATCACCCAAGTTACAACTAAACGGTGGCCCTTATATAGTGATATTTTATAAATACCAAGCAAATTCATGGCAATTAATTAAACTCGAGCCTTATCACGCGAAACAAAACGCTTTACGTTCTCTTGAATTTCACCTACTCCATGAATGTATCCGCATCGGGAAAGCAAATGGATTTTCCAGAACGCCTTTCCCAGGGCTCTAATATTCTCTCTCTTTCTCTTCCAAGAAAAATGACCCTTGTTATAAGTATTTAGTCACTGAAAATATTTAAAAGCCGGAGGGGGGGGGGGGGGGAGAGCAAATTTGCAAGGATTTTTCTTTTTTTTCCCCTTTTTCCAGGGGAGTTTGCCTTGCTACCACTGTTTGCTTAAGAAGCGATTGAAGAGATCTTCCCCAGTCCCAGTGCAAATAATATTTAGAGTTTGGGGGTTTCAAAGTCTGGCAGCGTAGAAATAACTTTGAAATGCCAAGGGAAATATTTATTATATCAGTTCATTAAACTGTTGCAGTGACCAGAGTGGAGTCACATTTCAAGCCAGAAATATAAAGCATTTCATTCAAATTCCGACGGAGAGCGCGCTGCAAAATAAAATCGGTTGCTTCAACCGGACCGAGGGAAACGGGCACTTAAAAACGCCTTTAAACACATCTCTTGAATTTTTTAAAGCCCTCAGCCCATTGATTTTGCCTCCATATGGTTATTCCAGATTTCCTAGGATTGAGGTAGAAACGCAAATAAATCGCGGCCGTTATTTCGCGTAATGCTTTTATTTTTGGGGTTATTGTTTGCGCTCACACCGAGTGCATTTTAAGAACCGTTCGGTGCTGGAGCTCCGGCACCTCTCCAAGGGCTTTGGAAGTGTTTCCAAGGAAAGATGTTAGAACAGATTTTCACCAACCGTGTCAGACTTTTTTTTTTTTTTTTTTTTCCCCCTGTATAATTTAAACCCTATCCAAACAAAATTGACGCTGGAATGAAAATTATTTTTTAACTGCCCGCGTTAATATCCTAGAGGGACCTCCACCTAATTGGATTTAATAAATGCATTTCCCCCTATATTCTGTTCATTCCAGCCCCAATAGCGTTTCAGGGGTTATCTTAGAAAAATACTGGGAAGTTGCTCGGCGTTTCCTCGCGGGAGACCCAAATCAATCTGCCTGATTTTCCACCGACATCCCACCCAAAAAAAAAACCTTCTTTTTTTTTTTTTCCCCCCTGCTCTGCCTCTCCTGAAGGTCGCTCCCACCTCGCCATCGCGTTCTCCCACCCCTGCCCAGACTCTTCCTCCCACCTCGCCCCCCTCGCCGCTTTCTTTCTCTGCCTCTCTTTTTTTTCCCACTGACATCGGTCTATCAGGGTTATACACAAGACTGAGTCACGCACAGCGTAAACTTTTGACCCTCAACTTTTTGACCCCTCGAGCTATAATGCTGTACTAACAAGCCCCCCAAGACCAGAGTTGCCGTCTAACAGCTCCAGAAACCAACGCGGCCCTGCCTTCCCTGCTTCACTTATTTTATTTTCAAAGAAAAAAAGGAAGGGGGGGGGGAAAAATGGTCATTTCTTCGTGATTTTTTTTTTTCTCTCCCCCTGTGGAGGACGACAAAAAATGAGAGCTTCGCAAACATTAGATGTTTATCGCCGCTTAGACCGCTGCAATTATTTTTTTTCCTATTTTACTCCCCGCCACATTTCTACCTGAAAGATCAGGAAGGACAAAAATTCCTTAAACCGCAGTTATCTGAGCGATATCCCTTTCATTTGGGATCTCACCTGGGAATTTTGGCGGGGGTTGGGGGGGGGAGATAAAGAGGTAGGACGGGGTTTGGAGCTCGGTTTCGGGAGCGCCGGGGAGGGGCTCGGGACCAGCAGCCCCGGGTCGCCCGGGGGGTGCCCGGGGCCGCCTCCCGGGGCTCTCGGGGCCGCGGGGCCGCCGGTCCCGCTCCATCCCCAGCCCGGCCCGGCTCGGCCCGTCCCTGCCGGCAGTGAACTTGGTCTGAAGCGAGCTCTGCTGGCTGCTCGGGGACGTTACAAGCCAAGCGCCCGCACCGAAACCCCCGGCCCGGGGGTCTCCCGTTTCCCCCCCGCCCCCCCCCCTCCCCCGCGCTCCATCCCCCAAATCCCCGCCGCGTTCCCTCCCCGGGTTTTGCCAAATCTCCCTGCGTAAACAACCCCGGTTTGCCACCAAACAAACGTCCTTCGCGCAAAATCCCAGCGCTGTCATTTGTTTTGACTTGAAGGCTCTCTCTGTACGAGTGTATATATCCGTGGTCATACATACACATGTTAAAAAGAGATAAATCAAAGGGCAGAAAAACCCCTCGCTCTGCTCCTATTCTTTCAACGCTTGCTGTCAAAATAGTTTCTTTTGAAAGCTATTTAGGGTAACAGAACACGGGAAAACTGCGCCGGGCGGACACCTCTCGAGTTAAGTTATCAACCTCCTTCCAAATATAATTTGTTTAACGTTAGGAGAGGGGAGAATGGGAAAAATCAGCGCAGGCACAGAAATAGCCACGCTCTGAAAGAAAATTTCACTCTTACATCCATCCTTGGGTCGGAAGGAGACCCCAGAGGAGGAGGCAAACCCCATCAAAGTCCTTTTCGGGTTCCCTAATTGAGACACCTTTATCAAGAGGGTTTTAAATAATCCCGTCATCTTGCTCCCTTCAGGTCTGACGTATAATAATAAAACAGAAAATTTTAAAAAGAAAAAAAAAAAAAGGAAAAGGAAGGGGCAGGGGGAAAAGAAAGAGCAATTTCTCAGCCTGAAATTCAGCTGTGGGGGAGGGAAAGGGGCTTGGGGAGCGGGGCTGGAGGGATGGGGGCCGCTTTCTTTGGAGAGCTTTCCCTTCCTGGGGAGGTCACGGTGGGTGTGTGGAGGCCGGACTCGTTCACGGGACGATGGCAAATAAATAGGTGAATAATCGGAGTCTTCCTCTAAATAGAATGAAATACAAGGATTACAGGCCGAGCAGGGCGAATCCCCGGCCCTGCCGCCAGCCCATCCCCTCCAGGGCTGATAAGGACCCGTAGCCTCCTGACCTTCAATTTTGTGGCCAAAAAAAAAAAAAAAAAAAAAAGAAAAAGAAAAAAGAGAGAGAGAGACGGGGCTGGGGGGGAGAAATGGAGATCCCTGTGGCTTCTCAAAAGCATAATTACCACATTGTTGGTGTGTGTCTGTATTGGAGCAATATGAGCCGCATCCAGCCCTTCCCCGGCCCTCCCCCTCTCTCGCTCTGCCAACAGTGCGACTTGGTCAATTTAAAAAAAAAAAAAAAAAAAGAAAAAAAAAGAAAAGAATGAAAGAAAAAAAAAAAAAAAACCAACAAAACCCCGGAGCTGATGTTTTCCTTAAAAAGGTGACCCGGCAGCCCCGGGGGCCGTGTCGTGTTGTGATACGATGCTCACCCTCTCCTCCGAGAGAGGAGCCGGGGCTGTACAAGTCTGCTGACCTCGGAATGATCCCTCTTGCCTATGAATTATTGATGAGATATGAGCTCTGATTTCTCTTTTCAGTATGCAAACCCCATTATACTGTTAAAATGGCGATTTAATCGTTTAGAATAGCTGCGCTTTTTTTTCCAACTCATTTGTGCCCCTTCCTTTTCATTTAATTCTCTTAATTAAATCCTTTAACAGATTTTAATCACTTTTTGTTGAATAAAATAAGACATCATACGCATCTGTAACTAGGTTACCTTGGCGAAGTTTGTTTTTGGTGGGGTTTCTTTGTTTTGGGGTTGTTTTTGGTTTGGTCTGGGGTTTCCTCGGTTGAGTTTTTGGGTGGAAGGAAATTTTTATCCAGTGCTGCACCGCGCCCGGCGAGCAGGGAGGGTGAGAAACGCACAAACGCCCCCCAGAAAAAGGCCTCAAAAATAAAATAAATAAAGCCTTGACATCCAAGATGGCCTCACAGCAGCATCACAACACCGAGCTGCCTTTCGCACTGAATCTCTCCCCAAACCTCTCTCTGCTGCTCACAGATTTTCCCCTCCACTCACACCCCCGGCATTTATTGGTGAAAGAACCTGGCAGCCAAAGTTTAAGGGAGAAATTTTCTCTTTTTCGCCCTTCAGCAGCAGCCTGGGCGTGGGGGTCCCTTCCTGCCCTGGGGAGTCGCCCCCCCCCCCCCACAAAAGGCAGCTTGATGAGGGCTGTAATTAATACAGATGCTCATCGCGGCTCTGACACTCTGGGGAACCTGAGCTTGGGTGAAAAAGAGCTGCTTTCGGGGTTTTTTTTGCCCTTCAGAGCCCCAGCGAGGTTTATTACAGGAAACCTGCAGGGACGGGGAGAGGCTGAAGAGACAGGATCGGGAGCAAAAAAAAAAAAAAGGAAAACTGGTTCTAATGGCTCCTATTTTTCGGTGACAGATCCTGTGAGCCAGGTGAGCTCACTGGGAGGCTCCTCAGTTGGCAAATTTGGGGCAAAAAATCCCCACCTCAGGTTTGGTGAGCCCTTAAATCAGTTTTTTCACCTCTACCCAGAAATATCCGCACAACCACAGCTTTTCAAACCACAGGTTTTCCTTCCTAAGCAGAAATCCCATCCTAGAGGTTCTCCATGTTCTTGGAGTCGACATTAAAGCACTCTGTATTTATTCTGTCTTCCACAGCTGCAGAAGAACTAATTGTCCCGCGTCAGACGTGTGCCATTAAAGTGAGAGAAACGATGAGAAATGCAAAGGAAAATCCCCGCCTACCTGCACGGTCAGAGCTCCGCTTTCCTGTTTACTCTCCTTATACTTCCTTTTCACCAGAAATAGGGAGATTTTTCTTTTTTTTTGTTTTTGTTCTTTAAAGGACAGTGGGGGGAAGCCTGTGCTAAGCCTGTGACCCTTTCCAGGCTGTAAAATGGGAGACAATGACACCTCACAGGAAGCTGGAGGTTTCGCCGTGTCAGGGCAAAAAAAAACCCCCAGAACAACAAAAAACCCAAATAACCCCCCCAAAATCCTAAAAAACCCCTCCACGAACCACCATAAAACCACGCTGCAAGGTAGAAATCAGATCCCACGGCCAGGGAGGAAGGGGCTTCTCGTGATCGTTTGGAAGGAGAAGGAGGATGTTGTTGTGGCAGTACCAAAATCCAGTCCCTGTTCCCGGTGCCATCCCGGTGCCCGGGATGCCCCAATCCAGGGGACAGTTGCTGCCTGTTGTCACCCCCACAGGGATCTGATCCCGTAGCTAAACTCCATTGCTAATTCCATGATCTGCCTGCCTGGATCTGCCTTTTATTCCCCCCCTCCTTGAAATAACAAAGTGCCTCCACCCAACCAATTAGAAATGATGGCATTTAAAGGAAATTTAAAGGAAAAAAACCCAAAAACCTTGTGCCTCCTGTGGGCAGGGTGGATTTGGAAGCAAAGTTTGACTGGGGCTGCGTGAAAAATTAACACCTGTGAGTGGGGACGTGGGGGCCGGGCGGTGATGGAGAGGAAGGGGTGGATGGATGGATAATCCACGGATACATGGGTGCACGGACGTGTTTTAGGAACACGGCGCTTGTGGGTTTGCACGCCCTGAGCGTGTGGTTATATTTCAAATATTCATTCAAGTGGAGGGACGTCGCTTTTCGTGCTATTCGAATCAAGAGGAGTCATTCGGAGCCGAGAGCGGATGAGGAGGGTGAAGGATGAGCAGGCCGTCACTCGATCCAACCCCAGCACCACCACACACCTCTCCACACATCCCTCTCCTCCAAGCCTTTCCAACCCCGTGTGGACAAATCCCATCTGCAAACCTGCCGCGTTTCGCGGCCAAATTCGCCCCGAAAGACCAAGCCCTTCAGCATCCCATAAAATATCTTTATTACCCACTGAAAAACAGGCGTCCGGCTCGCACAGGGATTGAGGGAGAGGCTGTTCAGCATAAAGCCAGGAGAGGAAAGGCTCCCTGCACCCTGCTTCCCTTCCCTGGCTTTTCCAGCATCTGTGTTTACAGGTTTTCAGGGCAGAGGGGTTTCAGGGTTGCTCCGGCCGCCCTCGGACCGCTCAGGGAGCGGCCAGAAGTTCAGAGGATGATAGCAGAGATATGAGGAGGCACACGGAGCAGGACAGGAAAAACAGCCCGAGGAAGGAAAAGCAATCTCCAAAGTGTGCTAAAGGGGGACATTCTGCTTTGTGTGGAAGAGACGGACATGTGTCCACCAAATGTGGCCTCACCGTAAAAAGGAGAAAGAACGGGGAAAAGGAAGAAAAAAAAAAAGCAGCAAAGCTTGTGACCGCTCTCAATTCTAGAAACCCCCCATTCTCACCCTGTACCTTCGTTTTGAACTATTTTAAAAAATTTTATTATGTTTTTGAAGGAGCGAGAAGGATGGGAGGAGGTGGCTCAGGTGTGGACCAAGCGTCCCCCCCACCTTCCCTGCGGATGTGACCATTGGGCTTTCCAAAAAAAAAGAAAAAAGAAAAAAAGAAGGCAGCCTCTCCAGGGTTGGGGTTTGGGATTTGGGTTTTTTC
Organism: Atrichornis clamosus; assembly: GCA_013400975.1. NCBI lineage: Eukaryota > Metazoa > Chordata > Aves > Passeriformes > Menuridae > Atrichornis > Atrichornis clamosus. Next base: position 4,579 of record WBMZ01004382.1, on the reverse strand, counting down.
CCCCCTTTATTTTACTCGATCTGCCCTATTTTGCTGCGTCTGCTTGGACCCGGAGCCCCCGGCCGGGGCCACCTGCCTGTCCCAGCCCCCGCCCCAGCCCCTCGCCCCCGTGCAGGGCCGGCTCTGCTCTCCTGCCCTTCCCCGCTAACTTGTTTATTTTCCCAAAGGAATAGGCTGGTGCCTGCCTTTCCCAGAAAGTTGTCGCCCTCAGAGGGAGAGGGGGAAATCTGGGAGATGCCGGTGGGCTCGCTGAAGTTCGGGGGGTCCGCATGCAAACAGCAGCTCCTCTGATTATTTTTCTGTAGCACTTCAAGACAGGCTGGAGACACAACAGTGGTCATTCAGTGTCTCCATATGGCAGGGACGAACCACGGAAATATGAGGACACTCGATCCTATTAGAAGTGTGCGGGGGGTGGAAAACGAAACCCAAGAGGGTAAAACAAAAAAAACCCAAAACAAAACAAAAAAAAAAGAGAGCGAAAAGAAGGGGAGAAAAAGCCCTGAGGCAAAAAAACCAAAAAACCAAAAAAAACCAAACCCAAACCCCAAACAACCCATCAACCAAACACAGGCCGAAAGAAAATTTTAAAAAGCGCACACATTTCTTTGGCAAGCAGGTGAAAAGTACTGAAATCCCAAGGTGGGAACAACCTGAGGAGCGCAGACGGAGCAGAGCTGATTGAAATGCAAAGGCATGGGCCGGGTTCGTGGCTCTTCGCGAGCAGCACAAACCACACCGAACCAAACCTCCTCCGAACGAGCAGGAGCCTTCTCACCCGCGGAAGGACAAAAACAAACTTTGGCTGAAGTACACATGTCCCCCGGCACAGACAGGATGGAGTTGGCTTTGCGGTGATAATGAATCTTTACAGATTTTTCTATTTCTCCCGCTTCCACAAAGTTTTACTTGCGGGCCTCGAAGCCGTGATGGAAATGTAATGCAATTCCAGCTCTCGGGAGGATGAGAATTAGGACCTTCTAAAAGTGAGAAATAAAGCTCTGAAAGAGAGACAGACCCTCTTTCCTCCCCCGCTCAGCCTTTAGCCGTATCAACCCTTTAAAATAGTTTAAGCAGATAATATTTCAGAAGAACTTACTTTCAGGACTCCACTCTAGTGGCTCTCTGGACTGAAAACGGGACCCGCAAAACATGTTCCCTGCAATTGCAACGTTTATCTCATCTGGAAAAGTGCTCACCCATTGCTGCCCCTTACAAGCCAAACCAAGCAGTTAAAGTGTCACTTAACATTCTAGAGAATGTGAAATATATTGTACATTGTCAACTCCCCAAAACCATAAAACTAACTTTATGGACCTCACGTGACTTTTGAGAGCCAGTGAGGGGTATCTGTCTGAGGTCTGGGCGATTTTTACGATCTAACTTCTAGATAAAACCCTATCCATTTGACATCTAAATGTCATACCCACTTTTGGTATAGTTTGCTATTGGTAAAAAAAAAAAAAAAAAAAAAAAAAAAAAAGAGGAAAAAAAGGAAAAAAAAAAAAATTACCAAGGGAAGGCGAGCAAATGGTTTGGGATCTGACAGTCCACTTCACATCCCTCTCAAAATCACTTAAGAAGTACCTAAACAGTGGGAGATTAAGTTTGGTAAGTTTTAAGCTCCAACTTTACTTGCTACGAACCAAAAGCCTAAGCTGTGTTGTAGAGATGTCAGTGGCGTTTCGCCAAATCGAGCGACTTTAAACCGAGGTATCTCGCGCCTTGTTAGATTCCCTAGGTAGCGAAATGGCAACATTTGCCATCTTTGATGATGTTAAATTATCTGCAGCCGAAATGCCTCGTCGTGGCGGCAGCAGTTACAGAGCTGCGAGCTGTTATTTACATGTTAAGCCAGAGACTAAGAGGGTAAAAGAAATCCCAATAAACCGAGGAGGGGAAGCAGCGGAGGGCACCGCTTAGCACAGAAATGTGTTCTTTACAGGCGTGTTCTGTATCTCTATCAAACCTCCGCGAACTGTGGTTCTCTGGAGCACGGTTTTCCGTGCGCGTGGATGTGGCTGGAATACCTCTGTTTTTTTATAAAATGCGGGGCGGGTTCTTTTTTAATGTCTGACCATTCCCGAAACGCTCGGGAATCTGCCGGGGGAAGCGTTTAGACCGCGTTGTTGCAACTTGAAGGACTTGGAACCAGTTTGTCTGATACGGTGTGTGCCAGGGGGGTCTGTGTTGTTTTGGGGGAGACGGCGTTCGGGGCGGCGGGGACAGGGTTGCGTTTTATTCCCGAATATTTGACGTGGATATTTGGCGCTTCTGAGCTCCCAGGGATGCCCGGGAGAGGCTGAGGGCTCCCAGCACAGGCTCAGCTCCGTGCCAGGCATCTCCCCGGCTTTAGCCCGGGCTGCGAAGTCTCGGAGGTTGTGCGGAAAGTGCGAACCGGGAGCCTTTGTGAATTGGAGAAACGTTTATTTGACTTCAAGTAAAGCTACAAACAAATACAAAAAGCTTCTTGGCAAAGTACTAACAGGCAGCTAGACATGACAGATGCCATTTTTACACATAACATTGCATTCACTCTGCCCACTACAACCCGGCTATTACTCACATCAGAAATATTTCTAGTATTTACAAACATCAGAGCACTCCGCTGTTGGTCCGATTTTATACATTTTTTTTTCATTATTATTATTATTATTATTATTTTAATAGTGAAGTTTACCCACGTCTAAGAGTACGGCTCGGAATTAGCCTGGGACTAGAAATCCTGGCCTGAAGTTTGGACTAAAACACAGACTGGACAATTTTAAGACAGAAAGATACAAGAGCTGTTTCTTTTTTTCTCTTTTTTTCCATTTTTCTTTTTTTTTTCACATTTTTGTTTGATTTTTTTAGACTTTTTTTTTTTTATTTTTTCTGCGACTGTAGTGCAGGAACCCCCGATTTTAGCTTAGGCAGAGAAGAACTCACCCAAAAGCAGTAAACTCAGAAAAGGGGAAAAAAAAAAAAGAAAAAATCCCAACAAATAAACAAACAATCGTATCTGTTCTCAATTTATAAATAAGTTATAACATTTAAAGGGCTCACATAACACATGCTAGCTTTCCAGAAAGCATCAAGAGAGCACGGACACATACATTTATAAGAACAACAAGAGCATGAGGAGCATCTGGAAATAAAATCTAATTTTCTTTAAAAAAAAAAAAAAATTTTTTTTTTTTTTTAAAC
>WBMZ01004380.1:22176-45684 GCA_013400975.1 Atrichornis clamosus | reverse complement strand
CCTCTCCCCGCGGGCGGCTGCGGCTCGGCCCGGGCCCCGCTCGCCCCGCAAGCCCCGGCCCAGCCCGGCCGCGCCGCTCCCGGCGGACACGGTGCTGACGGACCAGGGCGGGCGACGGTGGAGGCTAGTGCGGCTGCTGGAGCAGGGCGGCTGCGGGCTGGTGTACGAAGGTGCTCTGGGGCCCGGGGCGGGCGGGGGGCCGGGAGGCCAGGGGTGTCCCTGGCTGTAGGTTCGGTGTCGGCTGTCGGGACGTCCCGAAACCCCCAGAACCCGCGGAGAGGGTGACACTGGGGTGTCCGCCGGGCTGGCAATGACCCACAGACCTGCAGGGTCCGGCATTCCTACAATATCCTAAGTCGGAAGGGACCCACAAGTTCAGCCCCTGAGCCCTGCACAGACACCCCAACAATCCCACCCTGTGCATCCCTGGGAGCGTTGTCCAAATGCTTCTGGAGCTCTGGCAGCCTTGGGGCTGTGACCATTCCCTGGGGAGCCTGTTCAGTGCCCCAGCACCCTCTGGGGGAAGAACCTTTTCCTGATACCCAACCTAATCCTTCCCAGGCACAGCTCCAGCCATTTCCTTACTGGGCATCTGCCTGTCAGCCACTCTTGCCACCAGCATATATCAAGCCGAGGCCAGGCTGCTCTGTTATGATGAAATGCCCATCATTAGGGATCACACTTCCTCTTTCTGTATTTTTAGGTCCAAAAATATTTAGGACCAAAAATACAGTGCTACTTAATTGGTGGTAGCACTATACAGGAGTTCCTGTGTTGTAAGTCGTGTCAATACCCACTAAATGTCAATTCTCAGCCTGTTAATGGGGCTAAAAGAAAGTAACTACCTCACATGGGCTGCTTCTCAGCCATTTAGTGACTGCTGATCCTTCCTCTCCAGTCTAGTTGTAAACTTTCAAAGGGGAGTTTTTGATCTTATTCTATGTTGTTAACTTGAAAACTGTACAGGAGGAATTTTCTCCATTACCAAATTTTGCCTGATACTTGGCTTTATTTTCTTCTTCATTACTTAAACTGATTCATAACAAAGACTGAGCATCCATTTATGTTTTTAAAAAGATGTGATAAAAATGAAAGTCCGTAGTAGAGGGTGCTTTTATTGAAATAGGTGTTAGGTGACGAGCAGCAGGTAACACGGGTAGCACTTGGTCTAAGAGCAGGAGAAGAAGAACTGCCCTGGGGCCAAGTCATGGGTGTAAATCTGTGTGCAGAAGGGAGGCCACATATAACTAACATCCATACAGAGCAGAGGGACTTGGCATCTCTTATAGACTTGTCAAACTGTGGAGTGAACTTAAGGGAATGCTCAGCAAATTAATTTGGGGATGCGTCTGAGATTTTACTAATGATCTATTCTTTACATACCCTCTCAAAGCCCCCCACTACTGTAGCCATGCCCAGATCTTCTGTGACTTAAGTAGAACTGCACTCGGAGCATGTCAGGGTGCATTATATTGTAATTATATTGTAGTGATCTGGGAAGGTGCTGTCACAGAGGATGCTTTGCAAAGCCCAGAGGGAAGAAGCAGAGGATAAGTAAATCCAGCTGCACAGGCTGCATTTAATGATGCAGAACCTCTTTTCCATGCTTCTGTAACCACATCTGTTCCATCCACAGCGCAGTCAGCATCTGGAACCTGTCCTCAAAAGCAAAGCTTCTCCGTCAAACTTGTGAGTTTTGATCTGTTTGGGTAAGGAATAGTGCATAGAGTACTATGTCTGGACCTGTTTGGCTCAGAGTATCCAAGGAATTCAGAGAGAGTGGTCACAGAGGCCTCTGCTAGCCTAGGAGATGGGTATGACCTCCCGAGGGTGTCATGCTTGGATTTCAGTATCAGTTGGCTCTTCTGCTAAAGGTGTGAAGCAAATGGATATGAGGATTAAAAAAACCCCAGAGCCTTAATCACAGAATGTTGCTGCTTTGATCAACCAGGCTCAGGAACCTCCAGAGCTGAACTTGGTGGTGTGAGGTGGAGACCTTGATTCAGGAACGTCAGACCAACTTTTCTCCTCTCTGGCACGTGTGCTAAAGTCTGGGGAAACTGGAGAGGTTAGAATTTGGTGCTGTGATGAGCCAGCATTGTGTAAAGCCCGAGCACACTTCTAAATCAAACAGAAATTATAGCTGGAGTGCCGAGCCAGCTTTCCAGGCACTTAAAATAGCTTGGGTTCTCCAGGAAGGTGTTACTTCCAGTCATAGCTGTTCTGTGGTGAAAATTCAGTTGACTGATTTTCAGTAGCTCACAAACCAGAGCAGAAAGACAGTTTTCTTGTCTGCTGTGGCTCTTGGGAGGGTCAGTGCTGACTGATGGCTCTGTGGGGCTCTTGCAGGCACTTGCATATTCACTCTGCCTTTTGTCAGAGGAGGCATGTAAGAGGATGGAGAAGAAATACAGTGTTGATGAGAAAAAAGTGCTAAGTGACACAAAACTAGAGCCAGTAGGTGGGAAACTGTAATCACTTCTGTAGGCCACACTCCCAACTCCTCTGTTTTGCACTTTTTGGCTGCTTGGCAGTCTGCTGATGCCACAGCCCAGCCCTCATGGTTGCAGAGCACTGTGGAGCATGGTATGACATGAGAGCATTTTTGCTCTGAGGTTTGATGGCCCACATGGGCTCACCAGGCAAAGTGCAGAGTGAAATATCCTCTGGGACACTGTCTGGAGCCTGCTCTTCCTCCTGCTACCTTTGATACCAGTTTTATATCAAACCAGCTAGAATATAACACTGCTGCTCCCTCTTGTGCGTGATAGCAGCTGTCCTGAGGTAGTGTGTGTGTAGAATATGTACATGTGTGTAGGCAAACACAGCCATTCTGAGTGTAAACTCTCTGCAGTTGAGGACACTCAATGACAGCAATATCTCAAATGTTACAAATACAGATTGTCTTACTTGTCTCACTTTCTGACAGCTAGAATAAATGTTACAGCTCTCTGTTGAGACTTGCTTGTGTGCAGAAATACCCTCATCCCTGCTGTGGCTAAGAAGGTCACCTCTGGCTCCCTTTGACGTAACAGCTTTGGGACTAGAGCTGTCTCCAGGCTGTGCTTGGGCTGCACTGCCTGGCTGTTAACCCTCAGACAGTTGTACGTGGGCTGCTGAGGAGGCCCAACCTGAGATGGCCCCTTCCCTGTTCTGTGCTGATGCTCAGAGTTTATGTGGTTGTTAGGGGCAGCATTAAATAGTGAACCAAGACACCCAGGTTCTCTTCTCAGCTCTGTTAGTTGATTTTTGCTTTCTTTAAAATGAGTCGTAAAGACCTTACAGCAATCTTACCCAAGTTTCCCTTTCCAGGAGGATGTATGTGGCTGAAGTAATGCTCCTCCTTCCTGTTCCCTTTAGGATGCCAAAGATGGGAGGATCTACAACGAACAGAATTTCTTCCAGCGAGCTGCCAAGGCAGGCACAGGTTGGTGCTTCTTGGGAGGGCAAGGACTAAGGACAACTGGCATCCCTCTCTCATCAGTTATGTGAGTCTCTTGGAAGGCCAGGCTAGGATGAACTAATCCCCTGCTCAGTTAGTGCCAGAGTGCTGAGTTCAGTCAATGCCAGCTCTCCCAGCAGTCTGTGTGCTGTAGGACATCACAGTCTGAGCAGAGCTTTCTTCCTCTACTCACTCTGTCTCGATGTCTCTGGGAGCTGTCCAGTCCTGCAGGCTGACTCACCTTGGCTCACTCTCCTGTTCCCCTTCCACGGGTGGTTCTGTCAGCTTCTCTCTGGTATTGACTCACTGTACCCAGAACCTGAGCAGAGCAAAGCTGCCCAGAGAATGTGGGCAGGGGTGATGGAATTAATGTCAAACCTACATGTCTGGGAGGACCATAAAAATCTTCTCCATTCCCCTCTAGCTCCCCTCCCCTTGTTTTCCCTAGCCCTGTAGCAACTCCATGCCTTAGCCTGCTCTGGTATTCCCAGGGTCCTCCCTCTTCCATTCTTGCTCTGCAGTGCTATGTGCATTGACATGCCAACAGCCCCACAACATCAGGCTGGAATTCTGGGGACAGACTCAGGATGAGAGGGGCTTCCCACTGTCAGCTGCCTGGGGCAGAGCAGACCTTCAGAGAAGAGACATCCCTGACTGAGCTCCTTCCTTCTGGAGCTCCTCAGCAGCGTCCTCAGCTGCACTGTCCTTTTCTCTCCCCTTGTAGTAGAGAAGTGGAAGAAGTGGCATTCTGTGCCACTGCTGGGCATCCCCAATTGTGTTGGCTTTGGACTGCATGCAGACAGCTACAGGTGAGGTGACTGAGTTCTTGGGCCATGTGAGCATCTCTGGCTTTTGCTCTCCTCCCCTTGCTATCTGATAGTCCTTTTGTCATTGTCCCCTGGGCTCCTGAACTTGTGCACGGTTCCTATCATTTATTAAATGCTTTGCCTCATTATCCTGTTTCCTTCAGTCCTTGTGTTGCTGGTGGAGTTATTATTGCTTTTGCTGCTGCTGCTCCTCAGACCAGGGGACGCCTTGTTCTGGTTCTTTATGCTTAACACAAAGGGGAGGCTTGGGCTGTGTATCTGATACACGTGGCCAGCACATCTGTCTGCTCTGTGAGAAATTTTCTCTTGTCAAAAGTCAAGGAAACGTTTGCCCAAGTGAACTTGAAGTGGGGTCTAATGGATCACTTGTTGAGTGTCTGTTGCAGGGTCTCCAAACCAGGTCGGTACTGCCATGTGCAGAGCCCTTTTCTCTTGTAGGTTTTTGGTGTTCTCTGACCTCGGGCGATCTCTTCAGTCGGTCCTGAGCGATGGCCTGCACCTGCTGAGGGAGAAGGCAGCTTTTCAGATTGCAATCCGCCTGGTATGTGGACAGCCAATCCTTCCCAATAGACTTTTTCAGAGAAGACTTGTAACTTCCTTCTGGATCTCCCAGAGGTGTTTTAAAGCTGCTCCAGGGGCTTGGCTGGGGTCTCTAAGTAGCATCTTTCAAGCCTCCTGTAAACTTCAGTAGCATCTTTTGAGCACTGTGTTACCTTGAAGAAATTTGGGGTAAGGAGAATGAGAAAAACCTGACCTTGGAATGTGGAGGCTGTGCAACGTGGTGTTTTTAGTGCTCCTCCATGTGGCTGCTGGGGAAGGTCCAGCTCAGTGATAGCCAGGGTGCTGCAGGAGCCTGCATGGATCTGATATGCTCCCCCTGTTTATTCCCAGCTAGACTGCCTGGAGTACATTCATGAGAAGGAGTATGTGCACGGGGACATCACTGCTGAGAACATCTACTTGAACCCAGCAGACCTCGCACAGGTAGGGAGCAGGAGCAGTGCTGCCAGGCAAGGGCACTGGAGGTGAGCTTGTGAGCTGGGATAGGGCAGCCCCCGGGTCCCTGCCTGGGGCAGGGCAGCGGAGCAGTGTGGGCAGTGCTCAAGCAGGTGCTGTGGGGCAGCACTGGGGACCACAGTGTGCCCAGGTGGGTGCTCCGTGCTGGCCTGCAGGTGACCTTGGCAGGCTATGGCTTCGCGTTCCGGTACTGCCCCGGAGGGAAGCACGTGGCTCGGCGTGAGGGCAGCAGGACCCCCCACGAGGGCACCGTGGAGTTCATCAGCCTGGACAGCCACAAGGGTGCAGGTGGGTCTGGGTTTGTGATACAAGCTGGAGCTGTTCCTGTGGCAGTGCTCCCTGGAGCTGGGGCTCCCTGCTGGCATTGCTGGAAGTGCTGCTTTCCAGGCATTTACATGCACCAGGAACCAGGTTCCTCTTTGGGCTGTTCACTCCTGCCTCTTTAGGGGCTGCTGTGTTGGGCCTTGCCAGGTCACTCAGTGACTGCAGCAGGGATGTTCCTGCTCCATCTGGAGCCCTGGCTGCTGCAAGCGTGAGGAATAAAAAACAGGGCCCTTCGTGCTGGCTTAGCAGGGATATGTTTCAAGCCAGACTGGATCCCTGCCCAAAGCAGATTTGCAGCAGGCTCTGCTCTGACCTTGAAGCAATGAGAGCTGGAAAGGCATTTAAATCATAGAATCACTTTGACTGGAAAAGACCTTTAAGATCAGAGTCCGACTGTAAACCCAGTACTGCCAAGGCCACCACTAACCCATGTCCCCAGCTGCCACATCCGCATGGCTTTTAGATCCCTCCAGGGATGAGGACTCCACACTTCCCTGGGCAGCCTGTTCCAAATTCCATCCCTTTCCTGGTTGGGACATGACTGCTCCTTCCCAGTGTTCAGGAAGTCTTCCTCCAGAAGCTGGGAAGTGATTCCCAAACTGTTTGAGTTAGCAGGCTCCCAGAAGTATTGAGCACGTCCTCATGAAGCTCTTGTATTTCTTTACTTCTGTCCCTTCATGAGTGACACATGAATGTCTCTTGCTTCCCATCAGGACCATCTCGCCGGAGTGACTTGGAATCTCTGGGCTACTGTCTTCTGAAATGGCTCTGTGGCATTTTGCCTTGGTCTGATGAGCTGGACAACGTAGAAACTGTGGTGGAACGGAAAGAAAGGTAGGAGAAATTGCCTACCTTTTGGGAAATGCTCAGCAGAAAGCAGTGAGGGAGGTTTTGTGACTGAAATCCGTTGGTCACAATACTCTCGGGATGTGTTAAATCCCACAGCCAAGGCTGAGCCTGGCCTGAGAGTGTTTGTGAACCGCAAGTTCTGCTTTATCTAGAACGCTGCCATCTGAATGCAGCCTTTTAGGGATTTTTTTGTCCCTATTGTCAAAGCTCAGGTGCTTGCTGCATTGCTTCTCACCTGACAGCATTCTGTGCTGACTATTCCAGGTACAGAAAGGATGTGAGATGCCTTCTCCGACTGTGCTTCAGGCAGAGATCCATTCCAGGTGTGGGCTTGCTCTCAGTAGCAGTGGGACTCAGGAAGGAGGATTGACTGTACCTGAAGCCAGAACTTTTCTCTGTGCTGGGGTGCTGGTCCAGGATTGCTTCCAGTAGTGATGGTGACCAAGCATTGCATGGACTGGTTGGCACGCTGGGAACAAATCCTTTGTTTTCTGTACAGCAGAACAGGGAAGGCTGCTTCCCATGATCTGCTCTCATGAGCCTTGCTGAAGGGACAGGTGTGCTGGTGGGTTTAAAAATGGGCTAGAGGTCACTTCCCCATCCCATTTTGTTGCCCAGAGAAGCTGTGGTCGCCCCATCCCTGGAAGTGTCCAAGGCCAGGCTGGACGGGGCTTGGAGCACCCTGGGATAGTGGGAGCTGTCCCTGCCCGTGGCAGGGGGTGGAACTAGATAATCTTTAAGGTCCCTTCCAACCCAAACCAGCTGGTGATTCTATTTTGTTCTATAATTTTATGATCCTGTCTTTGAGCTTTGCATTAGCCTTGGTTTGGTTTTCCTCTCTGTGCAGCTGCCTGGGTGAGTGGGTGGGTGGGTGAGCTGGCTGCAGGACAAGCAGTCTGAGATGGCCAGTGGGCAGCTGGGGTTGCTGTGCTGCTCCAGGTGAGTCCCTTTCTTTGCAGATGCCCTGGAGAGCTATCTGGAGCAAGTGATGGCACTGGAGTATGAGGAGAAGCCTGACTATGAGGCCCTGCAGCAGCTCTTCAGGAGGCCACTGGAAAAGATGAAAGCTTCAGCTTATGACTCCGTGGATGTCCGAATGGTGCCCTAGGTGAGTGCCAGCACTGTGCTGGCACCTGCTCCCTGTGGTGCCACAGGCAGGTGAGGACAGAGCAGGCTGGGCTGTGACCTCTCCTGGTGAGACCAACCTCCTCCTCCTGACTTGTCATTCCCTGTTGAGACCAGTCCAGTGTTACACAAAACCAGGCTTAGCCTGTGTTTCCTCATTTTCTTATGGAAATACTTGCCCATGAAGGAATAGAGGGGTTAATAAAGCAAAGGCTGAAGCGTCTGCAGGGCTGTGAAGGTGATAACAAAATGCAGGCTCATGCAATCTGGTAATTTTTTTCTTTTTTTTTTTAACTGAAGCTCAGGGCTGTACTTTTTGCTCTTCTTCCTCAGAAAGCAGCTGTAGTTCTGGTTTTAGTGCTTCAGCCCTGAGGCAGTGGTGGCTCTGGAGCTCAGGTGCTGTTTTAGCCATGAGTTACCTCTAAACGTAAGGTCTGATACAGAGCCAGATCTGCTTTTAGTGCAGGGTTGCATCAGCCAAGGCTCCTGCATTCAGAAACAGGAACCCAGAGCCAGCTCTCGCCTAATTTCCTTTTCCTGAGAAGGAATTAAACTGATTCATCTTCCCCTGCTCTGCTTTTTTTCTTTCAGATCAAGAAAGCTTGCACAGAAGAGTTCAGAGCTTTCTGCAGTGAGGTCTCTCCCAGATATATTTAACTTTTACCAGTTTTAGAATGAGAGAGGTTTTTATAAGCATTTTCTTCCCATGTTAACATGACCCAGTGCTGAAGTCTGAGTTGCTGCTGTACCAGGTTAATGTGAAGACACTCCTGCATGGCAGGGCAGGGGAAGCAGTAGCTGGAGAACTGCAGTGGAGCCACCAGAAGCCAGGAAACTAAATCAGGGACTTTCTTATTAACTAGAGTGGCAGTATATGGTTTTGTAATAAACTTTGTGGACAAGCACAAGGCTGCTGTTGGTTATTTGGCATGTTCGAGGCCTTTCTGGGGCTGCTGTAGGGTTGTGAGGGTGGTTTGAGCCCTCTGCTTCCTTGTGAGATTTCTGTAAATAGCCTTCAGACAGTGCCACTGCAACTTAACCATTAGAACTCAGCTCAGAGCTACACCCTGACCTCTTCCCAACAGTTTTACAAGCCTCAGGCCAGGGAATGAGGGGAAGGAAGACCGGGACCCATCTCTAATAACAAAACAATTTTATAAAAAACAGTCAATCAACACTCACTACACTGTGTGTATCTGAACTGTTGCCAATGCCACAGTAACTTCAAACAGTCCTGGAGTCCAGTTCCAGTGTTAACTTCAGTGACATCTTCTTGAAGTCTTGTACCTTGGTATTCCAACGTTCACTGTGTGTTAAGGCACAGAAGGATTTTTCAGGTGAGGAAAACATGGCAACAAGAGGTGAGGCAAATGAGGTTTAAACCATGTGAGAGGTAGGTGAGTGAGCAGCTCAGACCTGCAGTGAGCCTTCATTTACCTCGGGGGTTTTTCAATAAAAACCTTGTATCAGTGCAGCAAATGCCATAGACAGAGGAAAAGGGAGCTCAGGGACACCTGGCCAGAGTAAAAAGGCAGCACAACCTCTAAAAAGGTCTTTCAAGTGGAAGAATTCAAGCATAGTGTTACATTCAGAAACTTGAGAACCAATGTCAATTCATTTCATTCATAGTGCCAGGCCTCAGAGGAAGCAAGGGACAGGACAGTTCTTTTCTATCACTAAGAGGGATGACAAAACTGGGCTATAAAGTTTCATAGGGAGAGCAGAACCTTAGTTAGCAGAGGATCAGACAATAGAGGATATGTAAAAAGGCAGCTGTAAAGGGAGGAAACAGCCCAGATGTAGAAGATAGACAAGGTTGAAGGGAGGGGCATTGTTGTTTTGGAGGTATTTACAATTATTCACTATCATCCCTGTATGACTGCATCAGAAACACGGTTTCCGGGAATTCTGGAGAAGTTAAAAGCATGAAGAAATCAGAGGCTTAAGAAGCCCAAGTTCAGCCTTTCTTCAGTGTGTTCTGCCATGTTTTTTCTCTTGACTTGCCTCCTGTGCAGGTAATGGGGCTGGCACGGCTCCCTGTTGAGGGCACTGCCGTGGGGCAGTGCTGAGGTAGGTTTGGGAGGAGCTCCAGGGCTGCCCTCGACAGAAGATGTAGGACTGGCAGTGTTGACAGAAGAGTAGCCCGAGCTGCCCTCCAGGTTAGGATTTCTTGGGGTGAGATGAGCCCCTGGCAGCTCCGCTTCCCTGCGCGGTGCCCCGGAGCCGTCCCACTCCCCAGGCAGGCTGTCTTCGTCACTGGAGTCCTGACCACAGTGCTCTGCAGGGTCCAGGTACAGCACCGTCACATCCAGGATCCCGCTGGGGCTGGTCACTGCAGGGGGAGAGAAGAGAAAGGTTGGTTTGCCCCAGTCCAGCACCAAGCAGGCACTTAGCACAGAGTCATGCATAAAAAAAGCCAAGCAGGACTGTCAGAGTGTCAGCCTTCTGTCATTTCACACCTGGAGGGCAGGGCACTAAGTTCACCCTCTTTTCACAAAGCTTATTTACCCCCCAAGACTATTCGGACAGGTACTAACAGCTCAGAAAGTGAGCAGCCAGGACCAGAGTCAGCAAAACCAACAGCTAATTAGTGTTTCTAACACAGTGGGCCATTCATCACGTTTGGTGCACTGCAAACAGCCTGACTTTGAAATGCTGAGCAAATACAAAACCCCTAGTCGTGTTCTGAAGCAGTGCAGAGAAGGAACAGATAGATACCTCTGAGACAGTTTAAGAATTATAACCACTGGGGAAGGGGAAGAGTTTTTCCAACTGGTCTTCAGCTGAAAGTTCAGGCATCTGGTGCCTGAGAAACAGTTTTAAGCAAAGATTGAAAGGTTTAATCCTCTTGGCTGCTTATTATAAGGAGAATAAACTGCTCACCATCTCCTTCTCGCTCGCCTTCACTTTCCTGATCACCTTCATAACCAGAGCAGGAGTCTAAGCTCCAGTCAAGGAAGTTGTCCAGCAGACTTTCCTCCTGGGATGACAGCTCTGCTGTGGGTGTAGTCACAAAGCTGCCCCTGTCATCCTGAATGTTATCTTCCCTCCTCCTGTAGCAAAAAAATGCAGAAATCACACATTAAAAGCCCAATCTTTTCCAGATCTTTTAATAGGTATGTCAAGATAGCGACAAGAAAATTGATTGTATTTAGGAAAGAAACCTCAGGGTACCAGCGAGGAGGAAAGGCTTGAGCTGATCTTCAGAGCCACTGACATCCATGAGTTGTACTCACCTTTTAGCTCTCTTTCCAGAGGGAGAGCTGAGGAAAGTCTGAATTTCCGCCACGTTCCTGTGCAAGAGACTGGGCTCTGGGTCCTCCTGTTTCACACCCAACAACAAGCAGAGCTGGCTGTAACTCATAACCTGAAAAAAAAAAATAATCAAAGAGCAGGTAAGAATTAGACCATAAGATTCTCAGAAGAACTAAATAGCCAGAAGGAGGCTATTTATTTTCTAGGAGAAATCTATCCCAGTGAGTTCTCTTCCCACAGGCACTCAAACGTCAGTTAAGAGGCCCTGCAACCCAAGTTTTAAACTACCACTTTTAGATATTCTTTCCTGCAAAAGTCTGAAGTTAAAACCCTCTCATTACCTGTTCACACACACTGCCACAGGGCAGCTCTGCTGTCAGGCAGCAGCAGATGCAGACACAGCTCACCCACCTGTTCTTTGCCTATTTCTTCATAACGCTCATCTTCAAATCGCTGTTTCACTGCCATTAGGGACACCTGCCTATAATCCTTTGGGACATCGTCATGGAAGCTGGAAAGAAAGATTAAAACCCCAATCTTAGAATGGATTCTATGAAATAATATTAAAAAACCCCTGCCAATTTAGGTACTTCTGTCCCTCTCAGTGCTGTGCTAAGGGAGTTGGTGTTTCAGCAGCTTTGTCAGGACACCTGGTGGCTTCTAAGCATGTGAGCATCTAATTTGTTTTCTGTCCCTGTTTTCTGTGACCCAGGGCCAGACTACCTGGGAGAAATACAACAGATGTCCCTGAATTGGGCCCTAGTGCCTTGTGGCAGGGGAGCAAGGCAGTTGCCCAAAGGCCCCTCCTTCACTGGGAAGGGCTGACTGTTCAGCAAGAGCTGCACCCAAGTACACGTGTCCCCCCCAAAGAGTCCCAAAACCATTACCACTTTTGGTGGAGGCTCAGCATGCAGGGCAAGAGGTCTTCAAGAGAGAAACCAGTGCACTCAGACAGCTGGGTGGTCCAGGGATGTGCTGGAGGAGAGTACATATTCATGTACTGAATTACATATTCATGAAAAGTAGTAGTTCTGTAGTCAGAGAGATTATTTTTTTTTAATACGATAAGGATCATGATCTTTAAAGCTTATGCCTGTGCATAGTTTGTTCAAATTCACAGCTGGCTTCAAGGATAGGTTTATCTGCAAAACTGATGTTATACCTAGGGATAGAATTCTTCAGTCTCATTTAAACACAAAACCTGCATAGTCTGATGCTAATGCTCTAGTTCATCACTGCTATTAAGAGGTAAAATAGAATCACAGAATGGTTTGGGTTGGCAGGGACTTCAAAGCTCATCTCCTCCCACCCCCTGCCATGGGCAGGGACACCTTCCACTATCCCAGGTTGCTCCAAACCCCATCCAACCTGGCCCTGGAGACTTACCGGGATGGGGCAGCCACAGCTTCTCTGGGCAACTTGTGCCAGTCCCTCACCACCCTCAGAAGGAAGAATTTCTTTCCAATGTCCCATCTAACCCCGCCCTCTGGCAGTGGGAAGTCATTCCACCATGTCCTGTTTCTCCAGGTCCTTGTAAATAGACTGTCACCATCTTTCTTGTTGGCTCCCATCAAGTACTGGAAGGCCACAATTAGGTCACCCTGAAGCTTTTTATTCCCCAGGCTGAACAATCCCAATTCTCCCAGCCTTTCCTCACAGCAGAGGTGATGTAGCCCTCTGATCATCTTGGTGATAGTCCAAGTATAGTCCAACAGATCAAACTCAACTCTTCATTCTGAATTCTTATACCTGTTCCCCTCTTCTCCACCCTTCTCTCCACCTCCCCAGCCAAGTGATTTGGACATCTTGCCTAAAGACAAACTAACACCCAAACCCCCCCACAAATCTCCCGAGAGAGAGAAGGCAGAGTGGCATTCTGTGCTGCAGCTCTTCTTGAGGTCGGATTCCTTACCTTGCCCATGCAGTATCTTGGCCAGCAGCAGTGCAGCTGCAGCCAGCCGGGCTGGGGAATACACACTGAGGCTCGTGTTCAGGAGGGACAGCTCACAGATGAAGCTGTAAAGGTGAAGAGTTCTTCTCTCCAGCAAGACTATGCTTGAGAGAACTTCTTTGTAGTCCAAAATGGTGGGTATCTAGTGCAGAAAGGAGAACAGAGGTTGAAAACACAAGATCAGCACAAAGTGTTTAGAACAACTGTTCCCAGGAGGTGCTGGGGTTTTGTTTGGTTGGTTTTTTTGTTTAACTACTACATTGACATTGAAATATTCTCCAGTGAGATAATAAATGGGCTCTTAAAACTGAAGTCTTAATCTCTACAAAAGGCAGAGGGTTCTGTATCTGCATGCTCTGAAACACACACAGGCTGCACAGCTGATGGAGAAGACAACATAAGCCCCCAACTCCTTAGATAAGAACTGCTACAGGCTGACTTGAACAGCAGCCCAAAGGGGGAAATATTCTATCCATTTTCCAAACTCACCCTTATCTTTCCTTCTAGGGCAGAAATGATCTCACCCATCATTCTGACCAGCTCTTCATATTTGTAGGAGTTGTCTGTCAGCCACACAGCTTCTCGTATCGTCAGCATCTCTTTGCTGATGAAACTGCAATGTTAAATAATATTGACAGTTAGCCCCAGCAGAAAGGGCATTTGTGCACTTATGGCAGATAACTGCACCCCAGATGACCAGAGTTAAACAACTTCACAAGGTACTTTCCCAAGCAGACAAGGAAAGAAAGAACTGCAGCTCTTCATTTATTTCACTTGTAAGCTGGAACCACCTACTAGAATATTCCTAATTTGGAATGTTCTTCCTAATACAGAATAAATTCTTCCCTGTGAGGGTGGTGAGGCCCTGGCACAGGTTGCCCAGAGAGGCTGTGGTTGCCCCATCCCTGGAAGTGTCCAAGGCCAGGCTGGATGGGGCTTGGAGCAACCTGGGATAGTGGAAGGTGTGCCTGCCCATGGCAACAGGTGGAAAGGAATGGGCTTTACAGTCCCTTCCAACCCAAACCAGTTGATGATTCTGTGATCCTAATTCTTAATTTATAAAACCTCTCCCAAGTTAAGATGCAAGATACTAAAGAAAGGAAGGATGATTTCCACCACACCACACAGTTCATCTGAGTATAACAGACTGAACTATGGAACACTGCTGCAGTTACTCCTTGCAGGCTTCCTCATGCCAATACAGTATCAAAGACTCCAGTTCCTGATGGAATGCATTTAGAGCAATCCACAACTTGACCATGCATTTAAATACAAAAAACCCTGCAAGGAACTGCACTTTGTGCCTCATTTGCAGAGACTGTGTTAGTGAGTGAACACAGTCAAGCAGCAAAAGTAGAGGGAAGTCAGAGTATAATCAGCAAGGGATGGGGCTGGGGGAGAAGTTTGAGCTGCAGGAAAGAACTTGGATCATCACAATAACCACCTCTGTTCTCCATTCAGAACCCTCACCGTGTGCAAATGACCATGCAGGCTATTCCCAAAAGCTGGAGCCGAGCACGAGGTACAGGTCTCAGCTTCAAGTAACGATCCACACATCCCACTGTCATGTGAAGGCACAGGCTAGAAAAGTCCTTCATGGTAGCCACTTCCACCAGCCAGTCCACCAGGATGTACCTAGAACAGGAAGAGAGACTTAAGGAAGGGCTTGGGAAGTGGTGTCCCACACCATCACATCCAACTGGGGAATGAGCCAGGCCAAGCAGAGCAGTGACAAGTGTTCCTGAGGTGCCTTCCAAGAGGAGAACCAGAAGGTTAACTCCCTCAAGTGGGGGTGTGGCTGTGGTGGATCCTCTTAACAGCCCTCCTGGAAAACCTGCCTGCTCCATGCCCTCCCTGCACACCAACACACACAGTGTGGGGAATAAAGGAGGGAGGAGCTGGAGATGTGTGTGTGTTCACAGGGCCATGATCCCACTGCAATTATGGAGCCATGGTGGGATACCTGTGTGGCTGGAATGCTGCTATGGATGGCCATGTACTTTTTAGGAAAGACACACCAGCAAGGGAAAGTGGTGGAATTGCCCTTCATGGGAGAGAGCAACTGGAATGTATCAAGCTCTGCCTAGGGATGGGTAAGGAACTTATGGATAAGGATTAAGGGGCAGGCTAACATGGGTAACACTGTTGTGGGTGTTTATTTGGGAAAAGGGAGTCAATAGGGACTTTGGACAAGGGCCTGGAATAACAGGACAAGGCAAAATGGCTTTTCATGGCCAGAGGGCAGGGTTAGACGGGATATTGGGAAGGAATTCTTGTCTGTGAGGGTGGTGAGGCCCTGGCACAGGTTGCCCAGAAAAGTTGTAGAGGGAATGCAGAGATGTAGAGGGAAATAGGGAATGGTTTCTGCTGTGGGGCCTCACTCCTGGATCCAAGTTCCTACCTCATTATTTCATTCATTCCTTTCTGCACAGTGAAGATGCTTTGCTTGCTGATAGGAAGTGAAGCTTGAAAGATTTGAGAAACAATTTCCCTGGAAGATTTTGTTTCTAATCCTAGTTGGTTTCCATTCCCACAAGCTTTGGCTAAAGCTATCTGTAGTAGAGAGAACACAAAGTATGCTTATTTTACCAAATGCAAAATAAGGCAGCACATGATGGTCCTCTAATTCTCCCATTGAAAACAGTGAACATGACAAACTACTTGAACTAGTAGTTCTTAGTTTGGTTTAAATCTTGAGCACACAGATTATTTAGGGCCAGGCTTTTAAGTCCACCCAAAGATGCATCTTTACTCCATTGTATCACAGGTGTGCAGTAAGTTCCCAATGAAGGGAATCTGCAGAGTAGGTACACATGTGCACATACAGACATTACTCAGCAATGTTGGCCCTGCTTCTAGAAAGAGAAACCTAAACCCACAATGGTAGCAGAGAAAGGACCGAATAAAGACTGTTTTTCTGGGAAAACTCAGTCTTACCTGTGCTTCCCAGCAGCCCTTTGCTGAGTAGTCTCGTAGCTTCCTGAGACTTTGGAGGTATCTGCCAGGATCTGACATCTACAGAGAGGAACACAAACTGGTGTAAAAACCCACAACAAACAGAAGAATTGTAGCACCAATATCCAGAGAAAAAACACTGCCTGGAGGTATACCCATTATTTCAGCAACAAGTCTGTTTCTCATCACGACAAAACTGTTTTTAAGAACCTTTCTTCAGTTCTTGCCCAAGGTCTCACAGGAAATGAGACCAGTCACTCAGGATTCCAAGATGAGAGCTTTGGCAGATTCATTAATGACAAGGCAGGAGCCTCCCCATCCTGTTCCCCAGTGAGCCCTGGGGTCAGTGGCCAGCAGTGTCCAGGCCTTCAGCAGAGTTGGGGTAAATCAACTTCTGATGCACCTCAGCTACAAGTGCTCGCTGCCTCCCTTCAAACACCCAGGCAGGCACCAAAGCTCATTTCAGACGGTTCTTCTTAGCTCTCCCTGTTTATGAAGAAGGTAAGCTCTGAGGAACAACAATTTCTTTCTGAGGACATTCCTTACACACAACAGAGATTCAGCAGTTCGTGTAAAAGTTGTTTGGAGACAAAAAATGACTACTTACAGCAGCCTTTCTATTGTTTTCCCAAAGGAGGTAGGAGCTGATTAAACAACCCTGCTTTGATGATTCTTCAAGCATTTCAAGGGATTCTTTCTTTTTTCCTTCATCCTAAAAACAAAAGCCATACTGGTACTTTTTTCTGTCCAGACTGGATGCCTCAACACTTCAGAAGTTACAGAGCACTGTACTAAAGCTACGGAGCAGAATCCATCCCTTGGGAATGCCCTTCAACCTCTGAGGAATGCTCCCACAACTACTCACTGCTGCCATTTGCAGATCCAGGCTCTGAGAGCAGTTAGTGCTTTTCCTCAGCCAGACAAATGCTTTTTGGCTTGCTTGCCACTGAAGGCTTTTTTTTTTTTTTTTGCTAGGCATTACAACTGAAAGGCTTCCTTTGAGACCTGAACATACTGCAAGCTCGTGATTAAGCCAAAATTAATTTAACTGTTTGTACAATTCAATAAAGTAAGTTAATAATGTTCCTTTAAACAACCAGTAAATTAAACTCATGAGAACAGAAACTCCTGGGCCGCTTGAGGAGTATAAGAGCATCTGGCTGATTTATTTGTTTTAATCAAGGTAAACAGCATTAGCATCACCAAATAAAAAAAACCCCAAAACCCCCCCAAACACATCACATCAGAAACATTGCTCACCTCAAAGAAATTCAAGACCTTAGCCAAACTGTGGAGAATAGATCCTTTCTGAGCCTGAAGAAAGCATCAAGATAAAGTATTGTTAAACCACAGCAATTCTTGCTAGTAATTCCAGACTACAGTTTTGGTTTATCTTTCAATCATTCTTCCCCCTTGCTTTTCTTCATGTTTTGTTATCTCTGAGATGGCACTGAACCTCTCAGAAGAGACAGTACAGGCCTCCAGCACTCATGATCTATCATGTGTAGTTTGGCAATAAATTCAATAAAATGACTGAGCCTCAGCCATTGAAGCAATAAGAGCACAGAAGGCTCCTTGGGGAAACAAAATAGTTTGTTCCAAAAAATGAGATGCAGCTACTGACGTAGGGTAAAGCCAAGGGCAGAAAGAGACCTGACCTTCTCGAGCTGACACTCTGCCTTGAGACTCTCATAGACCACAGCTTTACAGCAGCTTCCAGAGAAGGACCAGGGAGGACGGATGAACAGCCAGATAAATGGGACAGCACACACATTCAGGTGCTCGGCCAAGCTGAAGTAGTGAGATGCCTTTATTCCATTCACTTCGGCACGACCGTGGCCTGTGATGGACACTGAACCAGAGAAAAAGCCAGGGATCATGTAGAGTTTGTTCACAATGCCTGCTTGGCATCTAGTCAGGCCAAGACAGACAAAAGGGAATAATCAGGAAAAGGCTGAACTGTCTCTTCCTTTTAGAGCCTTAAAAATCATGGAGATTGCAAAAGAAAAATCTTACTACAGTCAGACTTTAGGAACACATAACCTAAGTTGAGGGGTTTGTTCTGCAAATACCAAATGCCTTGTCAGGACCCTCTGCAAGGGGGCTCCTCCTGTCACTTGTCAGGCCCTTCTGATACATTTATCACAGCAGGGAAGTAGCCAGGGTTGATCACGTTTGCAGAGGATAATTCCTAACCCTAAATTCCCAGGCTCTTTCCTATCCCATCACTGAACACCTGTTAGCTTCGTGGCCAGTGCTTAAGCACTGAAATGCAAAACTTCCTTCTGCCACATCACATTCCCCAGCGGGTCCAGGACAAGCTCCCACACTTACAGCCTTCGTTGTACAGGTACGCCAAGCTCAGCTTCACAGCAGCTTCGAAGTTACCACTTTCAGCAGCCCTGAATGGCAAACAGAGAAGGGACTTGAGGTTGAAATCCTTCCTAACACCAGAATCCACAGGTACTTGTGCCCTCAAGGACATGCATCAAACCATCAAGCCCCTGTGCTGCTCCTTCCCAAATTCATGTGCACGTAGTGGTCTGCCTCAGAAAGAAAAGAACATGTGCACCAAGGAAGTGACAGTCAGAAGCAAAACCATTATGGTGTTTAAACCTCTTAAAGAAATTTCTGATACCAATGGACCCCCTTCAAATCAGATGGATAAAAAGATGTTGTCCATCTTTCTAAAGCAGATTTCAAACTTCTACTACCCTTTCAAACTTCTTTTGTTACTGAAATTCACCTATTTTTCAATACACTGGTTTGCACAAGAAGTGACCAAGCTAACTCAGACTTAGAAATGCAATTATTCTCCAGAGCCGTGATCTCACTTGTTCATTCACATGGAAGCACCAGAAACAGGTTTTAGGGAATGTGCGCCATTCCAATATGGAATATTAAAGCCTGTGAAAAGAAATAAGTTTGGTATCTACAATAGGTCCTGCTCCAGTTAAAGAGACAGCAGTGATCAGCTGCAGCTTAGACCTGAAATCAACCTTTTTCATCCCCAAAGCAAATACTTCCCCTCCTTGTACAAGTCAGATCCCCCAATTACACCAAGGCTGTTTAGAACTGTTTCTCTACATTAAAACATCCTCTTCTAAAAGGCCAGACAAAATTGATGTTTGAAGCTTACCTTTCAAACATCCTCAGATTGTCTGGAGATGGCCACATGTCTTGGAAACTTGCATGTGACCAAACACTGGAATGATTATCCACAAGATATTTAAGATGTGAGTGCACCTGCATGGAAGGAAGGCAAAATGATTACTAAAATAAAAGGACCAACAGAAAAACAGGTCTTTGCAATCTAATTTTAGAGAAGTAACTAATTAATCACAAGTTGTGTTTAACTTGTTACCTGCCTGATAACCAGTACGGCAAAAGATGCCACACCAAAGCAGTAATCTGGCAGGACAAATTGCCACAGAAGACACACAAAAAGCAAATGCTGCTTGCTACTCTTAAGCTTAAGCAGTGAGAAATGAAACAGTCCCTAGGGTAGCAATAATCTAAACCCTGCAGGCACTCTTTGGGTTTCTTCAGGCCCACTGTGACATGAGAAGCCTGTTCTGTGAGCAGTCCAGGCCCCTCAAGGCAGAGCTGAGCCATGGTGCCTGGCAGAGGGGAAGCTGCAGCACTTACAGCTCTGACCGAGAGGATGTCTGCAGCAGGGAGGCCTTTCAGGATGTGAAACAGAACATCCTCGGGTAGGTTTAGGAACGTCAGGACTCGAGGCCGTTTTATTATCCTTCGTTTTGAAGGGAAAGAAAAACATCTGGAACATCTACAGTGAACCACTGGAAAAGAAAAACATGGGACACCTCAGTTAGTGATGGAACAGCACAAGGAAAAAAGGCACTACAGAGTATTACACACATACACAGGTGTTTACCCGAGCACCTCTTCACTGCAGCCCAGGACACTGCAGACAATTAACCAGAGCAATGCAGCATGTGCCACGTAATGCCACAAGACTAAGCCACAGAGCAGTAAGGGGCTTGTTCAATTTGATTAATGAAGCCAAGAGGCTCAGAAGGGGTGGCTCATACTCAGGTGCTCTTCACCAAAAGACCCTCTGAGCCCTGACTCCTGTGACCATGTTTAGTAGTGACAAACAGTTTAACTATCCCTGTTCAGTAGTAACAAATGGTTTAACTGTCACTACTATAACTTCATTTACCTCCCACATGCCCCAGCTTTTCCTTCTCAACTGACAGCAGTCCCTGGAATGTGACCAGAGATATTAGGAAGTTAAGAACACCAAACCTGCTCAAGCCTATCTTTCCAAGCAGACAGTTGCTGCCATGGGTGCTGATGGAAGGTCCATTGCCTAAATTTTCGGTAGCATTAGTGCATAGCAATAATATTATATATACAGTGTGTTATCTTCAGCAGTATTATTGCCATGAAAATTAAATGGACTCCCAAAGTAGGATGCCAATTCAGCCTATATGAGCATCCAAATGTCTGGGGAGCAGAGAGTATGCAAACAGCTCAGGGAAAACTCAATTTCTAAAGACAGGAAGTGGCACAGGTTCATTTCCAAAGTGTTGCTTCACGAAATCAGAGTGGTTTAGGTTGGAGGAGAGCTCTGGGGGTCACCCAGTCCAGCCACTGTGCCAAGTGGGGCAGGACCACATCCAGGTGGGTTTGAATGACTCCGAGGACGTGGATCCCCCAATCGCTGGGGGCAATCAAGTACCATCGCTCCGTCACCCTTAGAGTAAAAAACACTTTCTCGCAGTTTTGAATGGGGTTTCCTGCACGTTACTGTGCACCCTGCAAACTCACGGACGCTCGATATGTTATCCCATACGCAATACACATCTTGACCCCTGGCTTTGAGACCAGGAGCGCTTAAGCACAGCCGCCAGCCACAGCCACGGACCCTGCGGTCAGAGAGGGGCTGAGGCACGGCCCCGGCGGGCAGCACTGCGCGGGTAGAGCCGACCCCGAGCGGGAGGCTCCGGGGAGCCCCGAGCCCCGCCGAGTCCCGCCGAGCCGCACCGCCCCCGCCGCGTTTGAATTTGGGCGCGCAGCCGTCGGCGCGGCCCCTCACTCGCAGCCGGTCCCGGCGGTCCCTCAGCCCCGGCTCGGTATATCCCGTTAACCCCCACCCTCAGACCTCCTCAGGAGGCACCCGACAGGCAGAGCCCGCCACGGAGCCGCCCCTGAGCGCGGGAGGACGCGGGACGCAGCGGCACCCGCGGAGCCCGCGGGCAGACCCGCACTCACCGCCCGCCTTCATCGCGGCGCGTCCGCGGGGACTAAGCGGACGGACACAGCGCCCTGGCCGGCTCCAAGAGAGCGGCACGAGCGGAGGAGGGACCGGAGCGCCGGCAGCGGGCGGGGACTGCCGAACCGACACGCCCCACTCGCAGCTCGGGCGCGCCCGGCGAGCACGGCAAGAGGCGGGAGCCCCGCCCACCAGACCCGCCCGCCGCTCCGCCGCCCCGCCCACCGCCCGCGCGCACTTGTTTTAAACACAGCAGGCTCTGTCATTGGCCGGGAGTTCGATGGGGCGGGGCCGGATTCGCCCCCCGTGCTGTGATTGGTCAGCGAGGATGCGAATTCGAATTGAGGCAGTTGGCGGTTCGAACCTGTGGTGGAGTGGCGCATGCGCGGGCGGCCCACCGCCACCTCCCGCGGGGGCGCGGCGCTGCCCCTCACGGCGCCGCCGCCATATTCCCGTGATTTCGTTATTCGGGATGGGCGGCGGCTTCGGGGCACAGCGGCGGTCTCGGCTCCCCCGGGGGCCAGGAGTCTCTTCTCCCTCGGACCCAGCCCGCAGCAGCTGTCCCTGCTGCTGCGGTGCCCATCACAGCCACCTATGCGTCCATCCTGGCCTTGAACACTTCCCGGGATGAGTCAGCCACAGCTGGAAGTCACAGCTTCTCTGGGTAACCTGTGCCAGGCCCTCACTATCCTCACAGGGAAGAATTCCTTCCCGATATCCCTCTGGCAGTGGGAAGCCATTCAGCCTTGTGTCGCTCCAGGCCCTTGTCCAAAATCACTCTCCAGCTCTTTTGGAGAGTTCAGAGTTCCTTTAAGCACTGGAAGGGGCTCTGAGGTCTCTCTGGAGCCTTCTTCAGGAGAACACCCCCAGCTCTCCCAGCCTGGCTCCAGAGCAGAGCGCTTCCAGCCCTTGGAGCACTTCCATTGCTTCCTCTGGACTTGCTCCAATGGGTCCACAGAGGGAAGGTGATGAAGGGACTGGAGCACCTCTCAGGGTCCTCAGGAAAGGCTGAGGGAGCTGGGGCTGTTCATTCTGCACGAGAGGCAACTGAGAGGGGATCTCACCAATGTCTGTCAGTGTCTGCAGGGAGAGGGCAGAGGGTGGACCAGACTCTGCTCCATAGTGCCCAGCACAAGAGGCAATGGGCAGATAGCAGAACACAGGAAATACCACCTGAACATGAGAAAGTGACAACAGTGAAAAGGCTGCCAGAGAAGGAGTGGAATCTCCCTCACTGGAGATACTCAAAATCCACCTGGACACAGTCCTGTGCTGTGGGATGACCTTGCATGATCCACTGTGGTCCCTTCCAACCTGAACCATTCTGTGATTCCTGCTGAAGGAAGGAGCAGGGATGCCTGGACAGTCTGTTTCTGATATCCTGAGCCACAGCATCACCCTGTCTGTCCCCAGCACACAGCCCTGTTCCTGTCCCTTCCTGGCCTTGTGTGAGGGTGAGGGGGCATTAGGCAGACAATTGGGAGTCAAAGTTCAAACCTGAGTGCAGGATTCAGAGGAAAACCCTGATCCTCACAAGGCAAAGGGCAGAATGGGATAAGGAGGTGAATTGAAAAGGCTGGCAGGGAAACAAAGCAATGTAGTGGAAATCAGCTACTGAGTTCACTTGGCTGAAGACTTTTGTGGGTCTTAAGAGCAGTGAGAAGCTGTTGTTTTGTGGGACATGAAATGACTGCACCCCAATTAGTGGTGGCTGGAAACTGTCCCAACATTGTACCTTGAGTAAACATCATCAATCCCAGTGGAGCTGAGGTTTCTTCCTGGTAGCGTGTATGAGATTTGTTTGAGAATTTCACAAGTGCTTTTCATTGTTAGAAATGAACTTCTGGTTGCTTCTCTGCACCCACACCCTTGCAAGGGGTTGGGCATAGCTTTGAAATCTCACCAGAGATCTCATTTTATGGCTGGGGAGGCTGAGCTCGGGTGGCCTGATGGCTTCTCCGAGCCCACCCTACAGCGCTGGCCATGCTGGCACCACACGTGTTGTCCCCCAGTCCTGTGAGGTGACCCCGGGGCATGAGCAGCTGTGGACAGCCTTTCTCCCATGCAGCTCCACCTCCACCTCCATCTGCAAAACTGTGTCATGTTCCTGGGGAGCACAGCAGCTGCCAACATGGAAAAGTGGCACCAGGAGCACAGGGAATATTTAGCTTCTTTTAATTGAGAAGCAATTTGAGTTAAAAAGTTAATCATGCTGTCAGCTTTTGTTCCTTATTTCTTCTCCCCCTCACAGCTGTTTCTGTCAACTAAAAATAAGTTGAACCAGCAAACAAAACATGAATAATCAGCTCCCTGCAGAGAGTTCAAATCCCAGCAAGAGATGCTCCCTGAGTGATCTGCAGTGTAGAGTTCCCTCAGGTAGATCCCATTCTTCCCAAGCATGGCAGCAGCAGAGGAAGGCAGGACAGGGGGAGGGTTGTATTTGAGGGACAGGTATAACCAAAACCTGGGTGGGCACATGTCACAGCGGGGGCAAGGTGGTCAGAGCCGCGATGAAAGCGTC
>WBMZ01004380.1:0-21872 GCA_013400975.1 Atrichornis clamosus | reverse complement strand
ACCAGTGAAGGGACACCAAAGGAGGGACTACAGGGTTAGGTCCAATGGAGGGGCAGGGAGAGGAGAAGGTTCTAGCGATGGGTCCATACAAGGGAGAAAAGGGGCAGGGACCAACGGACCAATCATAAAACCGAACTGGGGTACATTTGAATAATAAGGTGGAGGATCCTGGGAGAGGTGCACTTTTCTCACCCTAAGTGGGGGATGGACTTAGGGAGCTTCCCTCCAAGGGGTGCGTACAGTGGAGGTGTTTGGCCTCATGGCCTCCACAACTCCCCCTTTTTTATTAATTAAGAAGGCCTGTCCAAGGGACCTCATGATGCAATGTTTTAAGCAACTGAATATACCCAACACAATAAAAACAGTTAAAAAAATCCACATAACAGTCCGCAATAAGGAGGCCACCCAACCAGTCAGTCCCCAATTGCCCAAAGTTTTTTGCATCCAGTCGTCTTCCTCTCTTAAGTCTTGTATCTGGTCCTGGATCTTCTTGATGGAGGCATGGATGCTCTGGCTGGGAGAAGAGATGTTAAAGCAACAGAGTCCTTCAAACTCCTCACAGCCATGCCCGTGTGCCAAAAATAGAAAATCAATGGCAGCCCGGTTCTGCAGTGTCGCCTGTCTAGTGGCTTCCTCATCAGAGAGGAGCTGGCTAAGGGCAGAAGAAACAGTTTTTGCATTTTTCCCTAGCCAGCATGAAATATGCGACAGCTCCCCAAGGGCCTTGGCAGCCGCCACCCACGGCAAAAACAAAGATACCGCCGCCCTTTTGGAATGGGGCCAATTGATAACCTGGCTGTCGCAGTCATCACTAATTTGGAGGGTAGATCTTTTTACTTTTGCCAATTTAACTGAATTTCTCCACTTCAATAGTCAGGCCCTGTCTGGGGTCAGGGTAGTTAGGCGCCCCAGAGTGCAGGGTCCTCCTTTCTGGCGAGAAGGTATCCCGTTCCAGGCTCGGTCCCCACAAATCAAAAATACTCCAGCCGGCAACTGTTTGGGACTGCCGATGGACCGGGATCGAGACATGGTAGTCTTGTAACACCAATCTCTAGGATTATAAATCCTAGAGGTTGGGTTAGCAGACGGGTGGTTAAAGCCATGCTCGTAGTAGAAGTTGACACAGTAAGACGCCTGAGTCGAACCCAGGAGATGTAGTTCCTGAGGTTCGTTGGCTGCCAGGGGAAGGTACCACATCCAAGCATCCCAACGGTTGGGCTCAAGTAGATGGACATCCTGTGTGAGGTTGTAAAACTCATCGGGTTGGAAGGGGATACCTATAAGACAGGTCGACATCGGGTTTTCTACTCCACCCATTTGGAGGCATAGTCCCGATTGGTTCAATGCCTGGACCAAAGTGACCCAGACATTGGACTGAGGTTGCTGCACGATCCAGGCTCAGGCGGTGAGCATCCAACAGAGTTCCAGGAGCAGAAGACGACCGGCGGCCATTGGGGACATGTCAAGGGGTGATTCCTCGGTTGCTGATCTATCAGCGGCTAGTATCCCTTCTTGAGGATATAAAGAAAAGGAATTAGTCTCAACAAAAGATAATTTGGGGGGTTCTCTTCTCCTCCCAGCCCATTCCTTATTTTCCCCTTCTTTATTCATTGGAGCTATGGGGAAAGGGGAAAGGTATCAGGAGGGAAGGGGAGAACCAGTCGTGTGGCTGATGGGGTCTTCCAGTGGGACAGTGGCAGGTTGGCAGTTCTGGAGCACCTGAGGTACAGGGGCTGATGCTTGCTCTATGGTGAGCAGCAAGTGGGGTTTTCCACCCATCTCCGGCTTAGGGACTGATGGGGTAGGGTAAAGGGAGCTGGTGATAGGGAGGAAGTAAATAGGGTGTGGGTAACAAGGGGGGTGTCAGTTACTCATCCAGGTTGTAAAGTCTGTAGCTGGGAGGTAGCAGGCCGGCGTTAACGGGTGTTTTCGATGCCGTCTCCGTCTCCAGGCAGCACTTCACTGGTCATCAGCTGATGTCATGACAGGCTCAAGCGGAAAGGTGTCAATGTGGGCGGTGTTTGTTTGGCCAGTATATGGCTTGATGTTCTTGCCAGGGAGCCACCTTGGGCCTGAAGGCGTGGACACACAGGCATACCCTCTCCCCCAGGTAATCAACGGGAAAGGGCCAGAGATCTGCTTGGTTTCTGGATCCTTGATCAGCACCGGCGGCTTCTCATTGAGCTTAGCTTGGGCCGAATTGGAGAAGTGCCGGAGTACAGGGGGGGTCGGCTCTGTTAATGAGTTGTTCAAAAAATTTATTGTAAAGAGAGCCTTACAGAGTCTCTCAATGGGAGATCTAGTCTCTGTCCCTCCCCACTGCTGATCTAGGACCCTCTTGATGGTATGGTGAGCCCTTTCCACTATTGACTGACCTGTGGGAGACTGCGGTATGCCCATGGTATGCTCTACCCCCCACTGGTTGAAGAAGGCTCTAAGCCTGTGGGAGGTATAAGCAGGTCCATTATCAGTCTTAATTTTTTCAGGAACTCCCAAGGTGGCGAATGCCAGGAGGAAGTGCCAGATGGTGTCTTTAGCCTTCTCTCCGGTGTGGGCCGAAGCAAACACCGCGCCCAAAAACGTGTCTATTGACACGTGGATGTACTTGAGCCTGCCAAAATCTTGAAAATGTGTAACATCAGTCTGCCACAGCTGACAGCTATTGAGTCCTCAGGGGTTTACCCCGGAGCTGAATGACGGCAGTTGGTACGCCGGAGACCTGGAGCAGGACGCCACAATTGCCCTTGCTTGATCCCTAGGGAGGTGGAACATTCTCATAAGGGCTGGAGCATTTTGATGGAAAAAGGAATGGCTCAGCTTGGCCTGTGCAAAGGTGTCAGGGGTATTGGCTTTTGCGACAGGCATAGCCAGAGCATCCGCCCTCTGGTTGCCCTCGGTGATGGGTCCGGGGAGATCAGTGTGTGACCTCACATGCATGATATAATACGGTTGCTTTCGGTGGGATAGCAGATATATTAGCTTCGAAAGCAAGCGATATAAATTTGGATTAGGGACCTCCTTTAACAACGAATGTTCAGCTCTGACAGCTACACCGGCTACGTACACCGAATCAGTAACCAAATTGATGGGTTCAGAAAACCTCTCAAAGGCTCTGACAACAGCTGCTAATTCCGCAGCCTGCGGGGATCCTTCAACTATTTGGACGTCAGATTCCCACTTCTGCGTCCTTGGATCCCTCCAAGTCATTACTGACTTGTGGGAGCTCCCCGAGCCGTCAGTGAAAATTGTCAGGGCCTTTAAGGGCGTCCGGCTTAGAAGTGATTTCGGGGCCAAATTAAAAGCCGAATTAAACAACTTGTGACTAGGTTTATGTATAGAAATTTGGCCTGTGTCCAGTGCGAACTGGGGGTCTTCGTTGGTTTGGAGCAAATGCTCCAAAGCACCCGTAGTCAATGGTAAGTGGATGCATGTGAGATCACACCCTGCGAGGGTGTGGAGGCGGGCTCTGGCTCTAGTAATAAGCTGAGCCATTTGCTCCTGTGGCGTGGTTATCGTCTTCGTCGGGGAGTGGTGAAGGAAGACCCACTCAATAATAAGGAGTGGATCTCCCAAAGTCTTATCCCATTGAAAAATGAGTGCGTAGAATCTGGGTGACCTACCCAAAATGATGAGCTGGAAAGGGAGGGTAGGATCCGTTCGGTGGGCCTGCCGTGAGGAGAGTGCTTCCTGGACCTTTATGATGGAGTCTCGAGCCTCCGGCGTGATGGTTCGTGGCGAGTCGAGATCCTCGCTGCCTCGAAGGAGATTAAACAGGGACGCGAGGTCCTCAGTCGTAATCCCCAGCAGCGGACGAACCCAGTTGATTGACCCACAGAGTTGATGGAGGTCACGGAGGGTCCTGGGGTCATCCTTGATGGAGAGCTGCTGGGGTGCAATGGTTTGCTCGCCGATCCGAAGACCCAAGTAGGTCCAGGGGCAGGTCCGCTGGATCTTATCTTCACGGATCTTGAAACCCGCACTCTCAATGGTAGAAATTGTCTTTTGCACTGCCATATCAAGGTATTTTTGCTCCTGGGCACAAATCAGTATATCGTCCATGTAAGGAGTATCATGGCGTCTGGGAGAGCCTTACGCACTGGGGAGAGGACCTGAGCAACATACCACTGGCAGATTGATGGTGAGTTCTTCATCCCTTGCGGGAGTACCTGCCAGTGGTAGCGCCTTAGAAGGGCCTGCCGGTTCAGGGATGGGACTGAGAAAGCGAACCGGGGAGCATCTCGGGGGTGGAGAGGGATGTTAAAAAACCAATCTTTTATATCAATAACAGCCAGTCTCCAATTGCGGGGCAGCATGGAGGGAGAAGGTAGGCCGGGTTGCAGGGGACCCATGTCCTCAATGACCTCATTGATCTTTCTGAGGTCATGGAGGAGCCTCCACCTGTCCTTGCCAGGCTTTTTAATGACAAAGACAGGGGAGTTCCAAGGGCTGTTGGTGGGAACTATATGGCCCTTGGAGAGCTGCTCCTCCATGAGGGACTCCAGTGTGCGCAGCTTTTCCGCTGAAAGGGGTCACTGCTCTACCCACACCGGACTGTTAGTTTTCCACGTAAGGGGTGGGGTGGCGTGCTCAGCAGTGACCCCGGCTAGAAATCCTGTGATGGTGGTGGGATTTCCAGCCTAGTCCCCCATTGGGACAATAGGTCCCTGCCCCAAAGGGTAATTCCCGACCTTACCACGAAAGGCCGTATGGTGGCAATACGACCTTCCGGTCCCTCCACGATGACGGGGTGCTTACTCCGCATGGAGACTGCTGTACCACCTATTCCCGAGATGACTCCGGTCGCTGGTGTTAATTCCCAGTCCCGCAGCCACTCGGAGTGGGCGATGATAGTAACATCTGCTCCGGTGTCCGCCATCCCTGGAAGATAGATCTTTTTAGTTCTGACCGAAAGGCCACACTCTAACAAAGGCTTATCTCTCCCCACAACCTCCGCCCAGAGCGCCATGGGGTTGTCCAGGAGCTTGTCCGTATGGCATGGCAAGGGAAACATTTGAGCAATTGATTGTCCTTTATGAAGAAACCAAGGGGGGTCCACACATGACACAGTTACAAAAATTTGGTCTGTAGGGCCAAGTGTCTGCACCTCCGGATGCATATGGTGGGCATTTGGCCTGTGGACCACGTCCCTGGTAATTAAAATGTCCCTGGGGCCATCAGGAGGCCCGAATTGTCCAGCGGGAATGGTGTGTGGGGCTCCGTCCTCAAATTGGATCGAAAGGGAGGAGCGGAGTAAATGTTGAGTGCCCGTCCGAAGCCGGTCAATGGTCTCTGGGTCCCAGGGCGGCCGATCTACCGGTGCAACTCCGGGGTCTCGGGGATGACAGGTAGGGCAGTGCGGGATGGCCTCGCATTTGTTATCACAGCGCGGGGCCGGACCGCGCTCTGCCAACCGTTTCCCGACAGCCTATGATGGTGAAGGGTGCAGGTCAGGCACTCGGTGGGATTTCCCCCCACATGTCCTCCCACGTGTCTGTTATTGGTAGTAGAAGTCCGGTTTTCAGGACAGTCCTTCCTAAAGTGTCCATAATTCCCGCAGTTGAAGTACCTTGCTCTATCTGACCATATTGCTGCAGCAAAGACTTCTGCCACATTCTTTGCAGCTTCAGCCTCCCCTTTATTAAGTGCCTCAGCCATCATGACCTCCGGGGAAGTCAGTTTTGTGCAGGCCTCCACCATCTGTTCAATAGTTGGCTCGGGGTCTAACGGGAGAGTTTTTAAAATATTCTTGCAGTCACTATTGGCCTTGGCCATAGCCATACGGCACAACAACTCCCTTCTAGCCTCAGGGTGGTCGACCTGCCTTTCAATAGCATTTTTGAGGCGATCAACAAACTTACTAATCACCCACTGCTTGTTTAATGTCTGCAAAGTCTTGGGTAGGGGTGGCATCATCAGGGTCTGATGCAAGGCGACCTCTGCTGCCCTCATGATATCACGGAGGACAGCCTCGGGAATATCCCGTACCTGGTCCTCCGGCCGTTGGTGATCTCGTTCCCCAGCCAACCTCTCTAGATTTAAGTGGACCCGGGCATCATCATGCCGGTATTCCCTGAGGCGCCCTCTAAAAGCCTTTTCCATGCCCTCTCCCACAGCATAAACTCTGCAGGGGAGAGGAGACATGACATAATATTTTTACTATCATGGGGGACCAGGGTGAGGGAGGTGAATGTAGCCTGGAGCAGATTCTTAAAATATGGAGACCCCCTCCCATATTCCTTGGCCGCCTTACACAATTCTTTAAGTTGGGAGTATGGTATCGGCTCCCATTGTGGCTGCCGATTTCTGTTATATACCACTGGGGCGGCAATGATTCTGCTGGCACGCACCCAGTCGCCATCCCTAAGCAACAGCCTCCGCACCCCAGTCCAGTGATCCTCCGACTCGGATGAAGTGCCGGATGAATCATCACTCTCCTCCTCCGAAGAAGGGGGACAGTGCCGGGCTGGTGTACGGGGCTTGCAGCGAACCGGGGCTGCCTGGTGGTGGTCAGTAGCTTGCGCCAAGATGGCGCCCTTCCGGTTGCCGTCCCGCCCACTTCCGGTCCCGGTAGCGTGGGAACCAGAAGGGGACGGGTTATTAGGGATGACGCCACCCACAGACGGGGCGGGTTTACAATGGGAGGAGGGGTCCGCAGCCGGAAGGAGGTTCCCGGTGTAAGGGGAAGGGTCTGACGCAGACACACCCAACGACGCTTTGAGGGAGGGACCGAAACGGGGCGGTATTTGGGGATTGGCAGAGAGGGTAACCGCACCCCCATGGCTGGCACCATTTTGTGTGGCAGGGGAAAGGGCAGGAAAACCTGGAGAAGAAGGGGTTGAAATGGCGGGGCTTGCCACGAGGCCGCCGCCATCTTGGGGGAGAGCCAAAGGGGACGAAACTGGGATAGAAGGGTGAGGAGAGTGGGTAACAAGGGATCCCGGGACGGCAGGCACCTGGTTGTCCACAAGAGGGGACAGGGGGGATCGGGAGGCGTCAGGGAGATGGTGGCAGCCCTGCGCCATAAGGCGGGATCCGTCTCCCAATCTCCCCTGAGAAGGAGGGGGGGACAGGGGATCAGAAGGGGAGGAAAGAGAAAACTGGGGTTGAACCATTCCCGAACTTTCCCCATAGTGGGTAACCGCTATCACAATAACGTGAAATAAAGAATAAAACTTGTTAACTGAGGAATCCCCCATATCCCTCTGCTTAAACAACTGAACCCCAACTTGGGCCCAAAATCCCCCTGAGCGAACTGAATCCCTTGTAACAGTGGGAAAGAAATGAAAAATCCATTTAACAAAGCACTTTAGATCCCTCTTAACGTAAAGAAAATTTCCCCGGTCCAGGAATTCCCCAACTTGGAGATAAATTTCCCTCTGAGGGCGTGTTAATCTAGCACCCATTGCCCTAAAGTCCACCCAGCACCCGAGAGGAAAGGAAATAAAGCAAGAGAAGGACGACCCAGTAAAAACTCACCAATCCAAGGGTCAACAGAAACTCTTGGGGTGGTCCACTGACGCCAACTGGTCTCCGAACAGTGGAGGTTGTCGGTTGCCCTTCGGACAACTTCGCTAAAACGCGGAGCAGTCCTCTGGGAAGCGGCAGCCCAAACGCGGCTTACGATCCGACTGCTGCTGCAGTAGGAGACTCTTTCAGGGACCTCTCTCCAGGTCCCTGTTCAGGCGCCACTTGTCGCGGCGGGGGCAAGATGGTCAGAGCTGCGACCTTCTGAAAGCGTCCCCAGACCGCGTTGGGAACAGCTTCAGAGGGCACTTCCCAGGCACACTCTCGCACACACTCTCGCACACGGGATCTTTAGAATATTGTCGGTGACAAAGGACGAGGGAGAGGTCTTATCTTGGGTTCCGCAGGGAGGGTTTATTGCCAACAGCCACACGAAGGGTCCGGAGGATAAGACCCTGAGGGAGTGCTGCACCCTGGATTAAATATGGGGGCGGAGAGAGCATCAGGGTCCAATCGGGTAAGAGCATAAGGGCGGTACAGAAGTGATGGGAGGGCCAGGGGACCAATGAAGGGACACCAAAGGAGGGACTACAGGGTTAGGTCCAATGGAGGGGCAGGGAGAGGAGAAGGTTCTAGCGATGGGTCCATACAAGGGAGAAAAGGGGCAGGGACTAACGGTCCAATCATAAAACTGAGCTGGGGTACATTTGAATAATAAGGTGGAGGATCCTGGGAGAGGTGCACTTTTCTCACCCTAAGTGGGGGATGGACTTAGGGAGCTTCCCTCCAAGGGGGGCGTACAGTGGAGGTGTTTGGCCTCACGGCCTCCACAGGCACAGGGAGGTGGGAGGTGAGATATTCAGAAGCAAACCTTGGCCAGATTTGTTCTCTCTGAAGTAGGGTGGCAGGACATCCAGGTGGTTTTATCACTGACTGACAAAGCAGATCACCGGCTGACTGGTGTGAGGTGGGACTCATGTTACCTGAACACGGCCAGCTGGCAAAACCTTCCAGAGGTGGCAGGTGGGGCAGAAGTGGGACCTGCGCCGTCTCCAACAGGCAGCCAGACACCAGGCTGGATATACCATCCTAAACATACCTACACCTCCTTCGGAAGTTAGTACACAGTGAGGAGTCAGTCACTACAGAGGAGAAGGCAAATAGTGCATGTTTTAATCTTTGTTGCTAGATCTTGAGCTGGATTTCCCTTGGACAGGGACTTTTCACAATGGGGAATGGCCTTAAGCTATTCTTAAGCCTTGCCCTGTTACTAGTGGAAGAATGGCCTTAAGCTGAAGGAGCACAGGTTCAGGTTGGGTATTAAGAAGAAATTCCTTCCTGTGAGGGTGGGGAGGCCCTGGCACAGGTTTCCCAGAGAAGCTGTGGCTGCCCCATCCCTGGAAGTGTCCAAGGCCAGGCTGGACAGGGCTTGGAGCACCCTGGGATAGTACAAGGTGTCCCTGCCTGTGGCAGGGGTGAAACGAGATGATCCTTAAGGCCTCTTCTGACCCAAACCATTCTGGGATTTCTGATTTTCTGATTTCCCTTATTTATCATGCCTCTTTCTCCACTGAAGTGTTCTCAGAGGGTTGTGTTTCTCCTCAATCCCAATGCCTCCTTGCTCCTTTCACTTCTGCTGACTGTAAACACAACAAAGGCATTTTGTTTACCTCAATTGTTGTGATTTAAATAAAACTCAACACAAGTGTAACACTTACTTGCTGTCCTGGGATTCTCTGGGGCAAGATATGTTTCTTAACCAGGTCCAGTTTCACTGAAGATGTTGATCCCTCTTCTGAAGAGATCCAAGGGCCTGAGACCGTGGCATCCAAGCAATACATCCAGCAGCAACATATCCTGGGAAAACTGAAAATTTGCTGAAAATACTTTTTAGCCAGGCAGTATCAGCTCCCACTTTCACAAGTCCATGTGTGAGAGAAAGAGGATTCATTGCTACACAGATCATTTCTCACTTGCTGCCTCAGCCATTTCTGCCTTTAAGGCCTCTTCAGATGGGCATCTGTGAAAATCTCTTTAGAACGAGTCTGGTTTTCCACCCTAATTTATACATGGATTGTGATCAGATTCAAATGTGCAGATTTTAAGGAAAGAACAAAGATGAAGAATTTCAGTCAAATAGGATTAGAGAGAGTGATATAAAAAAACATGAATGTAACACCCCCTCTGAACTCTTCAGCTAGTGAACGGGTTAATAAACAGCTGTATTTAGACATTTGGAGTGTTCAATCTGGTGAAAAAGTTGCAGAGAAGCACTTGAACACTGGAGATTGCATCACACACCATTGCAAAAGTAATTTCATTTATATGGACAGTAAAATGACATCTGCCTCATTGCATGTCGGAGCTGTGTGATTTGCAGAGGTTTTTCCCCCAGATTAACACTGTCCAAGATAGTTCCAAAATTGAAGACAAAATGCCTGTGATATTACAGGGCTACATAAAAGTTAATCAGCCAAGCTGAAAGCTAAGAATAATTAGCTCAGCTGCAGCAAGGTCCCAGCTATGCTGCCTTCAGGATCCAGCGCTTCTGCAGGGCCTGACGCAATGGCATTGTGGATACAAGGGTGCCTGAGGTTTGGGAAAAAGCGAGGAACAGGGAGTCATTCCACTACAATTTGTACACGGTCTGGGATTATTCAATCAATGAACATGAGAGTTTATATTATAACGGCCCAAGAATGTGTTCTGGCAGTTGTAAAGTGGTGTCTTCCCCACAGTTCAGAGGGCAAACGAAAGCAATCTGGGCCATTTGCTGCATGAAAGGCTCCAAAGCTCCACAAATGCACCTGGCAAATCACTGCTAAAGTGCTGAGAGGGGAGGAGAAACAATTTCCTCTTGAAAGAGCCGATTCTCAATCGAAATATTGGTACCAGTCTTTGTAATTTCTGTTCTACTTTCTAAAGGGTGAGATAACTCAGCCCTTCATTATACCCTTAGCACAATATAATGACAACTGGGCTGGAGAAGGAAGTTGCTCTCCAAGGGAGTTCTCCAAGAGTTCCTCCAAACCTGCAAATCTAGCTGTGAATTCAGAAGTGTTTGTTTGAGGTCCCAAGATGATGAGGCAGCTGTGGCTAAAGTTTTGTGTCAGGACATTTCAGCATATTCTGTGATGGCCACATCCCTATCCTGTAGGTATTTCCACATTACCTTATGGAGTATTGTGCAGTCCCTCTGTTTTACACTCATACTAACATTTATTAACAGTGCTGCGGGGCTGCAAATTAGCAGTGAAGAGCTGGACATCTGTTTATCTTCATCCTTTCTCCTAACTGTGTTTCTCTATCAGAAGGAACCTGCTTGGGAAACATCCCAAGAGTGAAATCCTTCCCTTGCAAATCAGGACATGGAATTACCACGAGGTGGCATCAAACCCATGTGATGGGGCATCAAACCTTCAGTTTCAGGGCATTTTTCCAGTTTTAGGACATCTCGGTGCAGGACACCTAAGTCAAAAGGGGTGCACTGATATTTTAGAGTAAGCTATAATTTCACAAATGCTTAGTACTGCTGTGTGCAATGTGACTGCCTTCCACGAGTAGTACTCCACAGTGGTACATAAACATGCATCAGGCAGTCTGCATGAAGTAGGTTAAAGTAGTGCTTTCCAAAATCCAGGACTGGTCCCACCAGGGAAGAGGAAGGGTGAACGTGGCTTTTAGGAATGAATGATTTGGCAAAAGTGTCATGCAGCAAGATTCTTTTTCCTGAAAGAGGGCAGTGGGTTCTGCTGGTGCTCTCTGCCACCTGCCTCGGAAGGCCCAGTGCAGAAGGTGAAACCAGCACGTGGCACACTGAGCCAGCTCACAGATGTGTGCCTGACCCTGTGGAGTCCTCGTCTTGGCAGGGTTTGTGACAGGGTAGAACCCGTGGTACTGCGTAGGAGGTGGTGGATCACCCAGGAGGGCTGCTGTGGGTGCTGCAGAAGCCAGGGCCACACTGCAAGTGCACACTCAGCCATGAGCAGTGTGGGGGGACTCAGGGTGGGAAAAGCACAGTGGTGCTGCAGGAAACCCATGGAAAAGGGAGCATGAGGAGTGGTGCTAGTGGCCCGTGAGACCTGACAGCCTTGTGGCTGTGGTGGTGTGGGTGAAACCAGTGCCCTGGCTTAGCTGAGCTCCAGTACCAACCCACCACCTGTGATGGCCAGACATAGCTCAGGCAGCCCCAGGAAACTGTGTGGAGCAATGACTGATCTCCAGAGGTTCTGGAGTGAGTTCCCAAGGTTCTGAAGGAGGTTCTGGAGGTTCAGTGACTTTAGTGTCAGCCCAGGCCTTTCCCATCCCTTTGCTGGTTCCAAGTCTTCACTTTGTAGGGGGCTTTCAGCAGGGCAGCTTTTCCTTCCACTCCATTAAAGGGGAAACTTATCCCCTTCCCAATAGAAAACAGGGAATTTGGCCAACTTCTAAACAATATCTGATTCCCTTTAAACCCTTGCACTTTGAACACTTGAAGAGTACTACTTCTTAAAAAAACCCCCACTTCTGTGGGAGGGAGGTGCCTGGAGTGGAGGCAGAGAGCTCTAACTGGGGACAGGACTGCTGGAGGCAGGGAGAGGAAGCAGGGCTATGTCGGCCACACAAGCACTGGCTGTCATAGCACAGAGCCAGAGGCTCTCATTCTTACCAGACTTTCTCCTCCCAAGCTCTTGTTGATATGAGGCATTCAGTTTATGTCTTTTTATTTATTATATATTTTTATTTATTTATGTTTTTATGCCATGTTTTCAGGACACCTGAGGCAGATCCTCAGCACCCTAGAGGCTGAGGTGCCAGGAAAGGGCTGTTGGGCCCATAATAGCTGAAGCCACCTGTGCTACAGGGTAAGGTGAGCACTAAGTTGACTCTTGTCTGTGTGAGCACTTCTTTCCTCCAGGTCGCTAAATGTCACTAAAGAGGACTGGTCTCATGACTCCAGGGCAAATCTTCAGAGTTAAAAGCCCCTGGATACCTCTGTAGCTTTTTTACACTCTATCTGCCTCTCAAAACAGTGACTGCAGACTGGTCTTCCTTATCTTGCAAGGCTAGAAGCAGATCTTCCCTTCTGTGCACAAAGCCATCCCTTGAAGACTTCTCACCCCCTCCCTTCCTTCAATAGGATTTCTCACTGTTGACCCTCCACCACAGAAGTTAGAGACACCTCATCTCTCTATTCCCCCCTCATCCTCCAAAGGACTTGGACCTGCCTTCTTTCCCTAGTGTGCATTGGGGAAGCACAACCCTGGCTCCTGCTGGGCTGGCATGAGAACATGGAATGGATGAAGACACCTGGATCACTGAGCTCAGCTCCCAGTGTACACAGCACCCATATTTTGGGTCTGCTTCAGGAGAGATCCCTGAGCTTCTTCACTGCACACCCTGTGGAACTATGGGCAATGAGAAAGTCTTCAGGACTTTATGTTTTGTAAGTACAGGTAGAAAAAGAAAAATAAGAAAGGAAAAAATATTTACTTCACTACCTGAAGGGGGCTTATAAGAGAGCTGGAGTGGAACTTCAGACTGGGCATGGAGTGACAGGACAAGGAGGAAAGGCTTTCCACTGCCAGAGGGCAGGGGTTGATGGGATATTGGGAAGGAATTATTGGCTGTGAGGGTGATGAGGCCCTGGCACAGGTTGCCCAGAGAAGTTGTGGCTGCCCCATCCCTGGAAGTGTCCAAGGCCAGGTTGTACAGGGCTTGGAGCAACCTGGCACAGGGTAAAGTGTCCCTGTCTGTGGCAGGGGGTGGATCTGGATGAGCTTTAAGGTTCTTTCCAACCCAAGCCATTCCATGATTCTGTGATTCTAACCCACTGCCAGCCTTGTGCTTGCAGGCCAGACCACAGCTCAGTGCTTCCCAGAAGCTCCGGGTCCTTGGGAAGCCTACATGAAATCTTGGAATCAAATCATAAATAACTTCATTACAGCTGAAGCAGTTTGCCATGATGAGCTCCACGCAAGTGAAGGAAGTAGCTGCTGGGCTCCAGCTCTGTGTGTGCACAGCTCCTCAAGCTCAGCCCCCCGTGCTGCTGACCCACCTACAGCCAAGCACTGATTCATGGCAGACAGTGGCATCACCCCGAGCTTTGGGACATGTCAAGGAACACTGTCCCAGTTCTGTGGTTCTGTGCTGATTACACAGCCTCAGCCACTTAATACTGGGTGTAGGGTTGTTTTTATTTCCTGTAAAGAACAGAGGGTTTGGCAAAAGAGGAGAGTGAGAATGACAACTGTGTACACATATGACATGTTTCTAGTATTATTTCTCCTCCAGAGAAGAACAGAGCTGTTATTAATAATCACCTTGCCAAGTTTCTGAATTGATATTTTGAAATGAGCTGGGTGTATAATTTAGGAACCACAAGCAAGGGAGAAAATGTGCTTTCAATTGAATTTGAAATGGGTGGAGAGTTGATGATGCAGTGAGATAAATAACAGCAATTTGGGAGGGCTAATGCTGAGCGAAGAAAGCTATAAAACAGGCGTTTTCCAGACTTTGTGGGGCCAGAGACATCTCAAGGACTTAGGGAGCAAAAGGAGGTGCAAGAGGGGGAGACACAGGCAGAATCCATGTGGGTGAGGTCCTTAACCTGGAAGGGAAAAGGCATTTATGTGGGGCTGAGCATCATGAGGCTGTGTCTGCACAAGCCAGACAAGTGCTGAGGCTCAGGAGGTTTCAGGTGTGAAGGAGGGGAGGAGGCTGGGATAGACGAAGACACTTGGCAAGTGTTTTGTCACTTAGGTAGAACCAGAGCTTGCTAAGCATTGTGAGGCAGCAGTAAGCCTTTGGAAACGTGCATTTGACAAGTGAAGGATGCAAGGTGAACTGTGGGGTAGTAGAAGTACCAGACAACTTTGTCAGTGTTTCCTCTCTTGTCATCTATGACCTCCTACAGAACTGAGTTCCTGTTTGAAAACAGGAAAAGAATGAGCTGTTGAGGCATTACAATTCCAGCCTCTCGAGCCATGACTCAGTGCCACAATGTCTGTGTGAGCCTCCCTCCACTCAACCCGAAGCAAGGTCTCTGAAGGAGAAATTGTGTGGGGTTACTGCTTGCTCTCTGTAGCTCCAGCAAAATTAAATCTTGTTCCTGCAACAGACAAAAAAATCCCTTTAAAGCCTTGCCCATGGCTAATGTTACACTGGAGGTTTTTTATTGCCTGCATCCCAGCACAGAGTGCTCAGTAGCAGGACTGGCATTCATTTATCACAGCAAACCCACCTCTGCCAGCCTTAGGCCCAGTACTGCTAATATTCCTGAGTGTTTCCTGCTGGCTACCAACAGGCCCCCTCATCAAAGGACAGGTAAGAAAAGGGTGACAGAAGCACCCTTTTTGGGTATACAGTACAACCACTGGCCAACTGCAGTCACAGAAAAGTTTCGTTGTCATAGGGCAACCATTTAACAAACACAGAATGCCACACATTTGGAAATGTGGCATTTACAGCCAGCCCCCCTCCAGCCCTGGGGCCCCCATGATGCCTCAGAGACCTCCCGTGGCCTCCCAAGCCTGACTGACCTATGCCTGAAGTGCACAGCACTCTGCAGCTCCCATGGTGCCTTCCCTCCTGGCCTGCACCCGTGGCTTTCACAACACATGGATCATTTTCCAGGATGTGGGTCTTCAAACAGCTGCTTCCCTGCCTCAGGGCTCACCTGCCTGGGTCTAAGGCCAGCTCTGGTGTGGGTGTATGTGTCCTAGGCCTGGGATTGGGGTGCTGTGAGGGCAAAGCAGTGTGAAGCCTTGTGGGAGTCTCCAGAGCTGCCTTTAGGCTTAGGTTCCTGCCCTTGGGGCCAGTGCATGAGCCACACATCCATACACTACAGCCATGGCCACGCTTCCATGTGTCCCTCTGGTTCGGACCCTGACCTCTGACTG
Source organism: Atrichornis clamosus (assembly GCA_013400975.1). NCBI lineage: Eukaryota > Metazoa > Chordata > Aves > Passeriformes > Menuridae > Atrichornis > Atrichornis clamosus. Next base: position 6,528 of record WBMZ01004380.1, on the reverse strand, counting down.
GCTTCTTGGCTTGACCTCAGACTAAGTGCTACTGCATGAAGAGATGCTGTGCTCTCCCTTCTCCAACAAGCAATATTTTCTCTGCAGTAGCATATATCAAGAGTTTGGACTGTGATGAGAAGGCTGGAGCACAATCTCCTGTGTCTTGACTTGGATTAAACACAGCCCAGCCAGGCTGATCCCTGTAAACACAGCAGCTTCCAAGGAGCTCCCAGCGGTGCGTCTGCACTTCTTGTGAAATGTAAGCCTCAAAGCCCTGCACACACATGGCATGAAAACATCACTCACTTCCCAGGCTCAGCTTCAGCAGAGAACAAATTTATGCAGAGCCACGATGGAAATTCATTTCCCTGAGTTTTGCGGGGCTGGGATTTCATGGTGTCTCCTGTTACACTTCAGTGGCAATTTTACAAGGTAGATCTTTAGAGACTTAATACGAAAAAGAAGTGGAATATGAAAGGTTGAAGAATATCTTTTGAGCTCTCCACAGACAGAAAGAAACTGCTTTCCCTCATGTCATTTGTCTCTTGCAAACAGCTAATGACATGCATTAAATACAGGTCCAGATTCCCAAATGTATTTTCCCAACTGTCATCGATTTTCTTTATGGATCCATGACTGGTTTCTTTGTACTGTGCCCCTCTTCACAGCAAACTTTGCAGAAATGTAGGAAAGACTCTGACTGCTGCATCTAATTGAAGGAGAAGGAATCATTAGCACATTTCTAAACAGTTTAACTAGAACAGAAGACAATCAAGATGTAAGACCACCATCTGATTAATTAGAAGGGCAAGGGTTAAGAATTAGGCTGAACAAAGTTTCCCATATGAATTATTTTGTGATGGAAAGTTAATTATTGCAAAGCAAAATTAATTTGGGCAAGTTAAGACAAAATTATTTTTGATTGCTTGTTTTTTGCTTTGTTGGGGTTATTTTTTCAATTTGGGACAAATGATTTGGTTTGTCCTTTTTAATATAATAATTTTCAGACACAAACTGGAAGCACGGGGAGAATTTGCAACTCCTCCTGAATTCTATGAGGCAGGAAAAAGTCTGCACCAGTATGGGACACTGTCGGTTTCTTTGCTGTTAGTTAATTGCAACATAAGAAGTTGGACTTAATACAAAACTTTTCTCTCTCCATCCCAATTGCTTTAGTTTCCATTCAATCCCCAAATTGCCTGTGAGTAGGTACAAGCCAAACTTTTGTGTGCTGCAGTGAGAGGCACCATCAGCTCTGTACCGGTGCAGCTGTGGCTGAAATCTGGGTAAGAACAGAAGAATTGGTTTCTCAGTCAGTGGGTATTTCTTAATCTTCTCTGATGGATCAGAGTGGAGCTTCCCACATGTAGATCCAAAACACAAGCAGGTATGTGCACCTGGGCAGCCTCTGCTGAGGATGGGGGGCCCCACGAGATGAGGGGATGGGGTGCAGGGTGATGTTCTTATGCCTTTGAGGCTTTTTAGCATTTAAACAGCTGACCTGTCTGCTGTAGTGCCATGTCCTACATTCCATTGGCTTGGAGCCTCCGTGCTCACAGGGGGAGCTCTGGATTTGCCCTGCCTGAATTGACACCACAGAACAAACCACGGCCAGAAGCAGAGATTGTGTGGGAGCTCCTGCCTGGCACAGCCTCTCTGAAACACGAGTAACCCCTGGGCTGATGTAGGTGTGTTGGTGACTTGTGTGAGCTCTGGCTTCCAGCAACACTTCTCAAAGAGCTGGCCTTCTTCACTCCCCAGCAGGATGGGATGGGGAGGCAGAGCTCCAAGGAGGAAGGCCTTCTTGGCAATTCTTTCCTCAAGAGTTATGATCTTTAGGAGTGGATGAACACTCATCTGTGAAGGAGAACACAGCCAGCAGAGCTGGTTGGTGCTGATCAGTCACCCAAGTCAGCTTTGGGTTTTCCAGCCCTTTCTCGGTCACAGGATTAGCTCACGGTTCTGGTGGTGCAGTACCTGGGCCACTCAGGGGTGCAGCTGAGGTGCCACTCACAAACCTGACAAAATGCATGAGGTGTTAAAGATGCTCAAGTTAAATGGAAGGAGCCACTGCCATCTCCTTTCTGCAACAACCAAAGCAGTGGAGGCCACCAGAGAAGGCACAGGCAACGTATGGAGGGTTGGGCAGAAGCCCCAGAGCTCCCTGGTTGTTTGAAAACCAACCTTGTAAAAGTGCATTTTCCCTGCACAGCCCCACAAAGCTGGTACAGGGGAAGAGGCAGTGCTGGGACCACAGCAAGGGGCAAGGTGGGTACTGACTGCAGGGATTGCATGGGCCTGAGCCCTGCAGGAGACTGCCTGTGGGCCAAGTACTTCCGCTGCAAGGAGATGTGGATTTCTAAGCAAGGAATCTGTCATCCTGTCATCCTGCTTGTCTGTACTCAGGAAAGCAGGCTTTGGGTGTGCTTTCTGTGAATGTCCCATCACACTGAGCAATATATCTGACTGATCCTCACTCTCCCTCTAGCAGATCCAGCCACACCAAGTCCTGCCTGTTCAGATCCCACACAGGCTTGGCAAGAGGCCAGTTTCCAACTCCCAAATCCACTGAGTAGGTGATTAAAATTTTCACTTTGTTCTGTGATGACCATGATGAGGATGAACATTTATCCAGCCAACATTCAGACCTCAATTAAATCACCTAGCCTGACTCTTGGTGCCCACTGGTCCTGGGGGAGCCAGCAGCGAAGGGCCAGAGCCAGGGCATCCCTGGCATGTGAATCACACACTGTGTGGGTGGTATCACAAAGATGGACCTCATTTTTTAGGCTCCAAATGCATAAAGTGGGGTGAATTCAGGCACAAGTGACATCCTTGATGTTGGAAATAAGATCTGAAAGCCACAGGCTAATAACTCAGCTGTGGAACTGGCTTTCCTCTTGCTCTGGTGGTGTAAGTTAAATTAAAAGACTCCTCCTGCAAAATCACACCCCTGTTGAATTTCTGTTGTTGGCATTATGGCAGCACTGAGTGGTTTGAGCTGTGTGTGAAGACCCTGATGTTTCAGGCTCTGCACAAGCACTGTGGGTTGGTTCCTGCCAGAAGCGTGTGCTCACTTGGCACTGCATGGCCATGTGATAAATCCAAAAAAATTGTGCCCAGGTAGTCATAGGCACCAAGTCTGGAGATCATGTGTTCTGGTTTTTGTTGTAAATCAAGATATTTTTTAACATCCTGTGAAATAAAACATTTGCAAGGGAGCCCTGGTGTGAGGAAAGGAAGTTACTGATATGCTTGTAATTGCATTTCTGGCTTTATGAGCTACAAAATTAGCAGTGGGCTGAGGGTGTAACAGAAGAGGCTTGAATGAGCAGATCCAAAGAGACCAGCATGGGAATGTGTTCAAAGAGCTGCCTTGGGCTCAGCCTGTGTAACATGTCACTGACAGCTGGCCAGGAACACACCAAGCACACTGCAAGGTCCAGGCTCTGTCTGAGGAATCTGCAACCCAGCACCAGCAAACTCGGAGCCAGGACATCACCAAGGAGAAAGGGGAGTGTGCCTGCAACAGGAAGGAAGAGAAGAGCAATAAACACAGTTGCAGAAGCAAAAAGGTTGGTGGAAGACATTGAAAAACTGGGAGTGACTGGACAGGATGGAGAAGAGGCAGCCTGAAGGACAGCAAGGGGAGACAGGAACAGACAGTGGGGAGGAAAATAAGCTCACACTCAATTTTTAATATTATTCACTGTGGATCAGGGCACAGTACTCACTGTGCCAAGGCCTACGAGCATCACCCCATGCTGGGTGTGGCACACTCTTCTGCTCCCAGCCAGCACAGCAGCACCTCTCTGTGGCCATGGGCCATGAGCCCTTCCTGGTGGCACCAGGGGGGGTGAAGAGTCAGGCCAAAAACTCTGAATGCGCCTTCCTGGCATCGCCCCAATGCTCCAGCAGGTTCACAGTTAAGCTATTATCCTCTGCTTGTATCTGTCCTCAATAATTATAAAATTTCATTTTCTTTGTGGTGATGCTGTAACTGAGTGAGCTGGAAACATTCCCAGAGAGAGAAGAAAACTGTACTCTGAAGACATTTATTTTAATTGTTTTATGAGGCCCCCATAGAAAACAACGCTAAGTTCTCTCTAAAGAGGCAGCATTAAAGTGTGGGAGTTTCTCCTGTCAAAGAGGCACCTCACACTGAGTCTCTGACAGGTCCACTTTGCCTTTAATGGGTTTCTTCATGCTCCTGTATGCTCTTTGCTGCTGATTGATAGCTTGATTTTCTGCCCTTCATCTCAGATGACTGTTAGTCAGCTTCACTTGGACTTCTCCAAATTGAGATAAGAGCAAAGTTGCCAGGAATCCAGGTGATCTCAGAAAAGGTCTCCAAGGGATAAAGCTTTCTTGATGGGATTTCAAGATGTCAACCTGAAGCCATTTTCAAGAAGAAAATTGAGGGGAAGAAAAAAGAGAGAGAGACAGTGGAAGAATAAAAAGTTAAGAAGAAAGGCTTCAAATGCTCTGGAGTGAGCACTGCACTGGCAGAATCACTGTGAGGCTGTTGCAGTAGAACTCCTGGACTGTAACTACAAATGAAATGTGACTTTTCAGAGCATGTCTTAGGTCCAGGCTCAGTGGCAAAACCAGAGAATAAATTCCTGGGAAGTTGTGTTTGCCAGTGGACAAGTTGGGTGAAGAAGGAGACACAAGTGACCCCACCCCAGGCTGTGAGAGGACCCAACAGTCACCAATGTCCCTCGGGTATGACACAGACCCAAACAACCAAACCTCACATCAAGTGCTTCAGAGTGTGGTTTAAATAGTCACAAGGAGCAGTAACTTTGTGACCCAGCTTTGCTTCACGGTAGAGTCTCTCCATAATCACAGCTGGTACAAACTGAGTTCAAAAGAGTGTGTTAAAGCCGTTAGCTGAAGATTGGGTGAGGAAGTTATCCAGTCCCTTGTGATTATCCATCAGGGCCCAGCACTGCACTCCATTCGCCTTTAGGAAACACAAAGGGTGTGTGTATGCAGGGAATATGGTAATTGCTTTAATTCTAATTCTTTTGACTAACAATTTTTAATTTACTATCAAGAAGGTTGCCGGCTCCTGCATTTGTGGAGAACAGTTTTTATCCCCTCCTTCTCAGGAACATGTTTTGTGTAAGCGACAGCTCCTTGGATCTCTACAGCTCCTCCCTGCTGCAGAGCACAAGGTTTTTGTGTGTGTGTGTGTTTGCAGGAGGAGAACCATCATATTTCGGTGCTTTCCAGACTCTCTGTGCACTTTTATAGCCACAGCAAGGCTGCTTCAGGAGCCAGCAGGCAGCTGCTTTCCTCCTGCCTCATCTGATCTCAGACAGGCTCATGGATGTTGCTGCTGTCTTGCACTTGAGCACTTGCTTTGGTCAAATCCTTCAGTCCCAAAGATGAGGCGAGCTGGCCCTGGCTGGGGTCAAGTGCGCACCAAAGCCATCAGTCCCCTCTTCAGATGGACAGGGGAGAGGAAATATAATGACAGGCTGGTGGGTTGAGATAAGGGCAGGGAGAAATCACCCAGCAATTCCTGTCACGGGTGAAACAGACTCAACTTAGGGAAATCAGTTCAATTTATTACCAATCAGATCGGAGTAGGATAATGAGAAATAAAAATAAACCTTAAAACATTTCCCTGCCTCCCTAATTCTTTCCGGGCTCAACTTCACTCCTGATGCTCTCCCTTCTTGCCATGCAAACTCAGTACAAAAGGATACCTGTCTCATGGTCAGAGCAAACTTATATTTCCAGAACTCACATCTGATAGGAAGGATCATTTGATGCCATGGAATTAGGACAGACGTTGGGATAGTGCCAAACAGCATGTTGGAAGAGTACAGGACATGTGGAAGAAGACTGGCAAAGCCATGGATGGTGCTGGGGTGAAGGGAACAAATTTAATCACATCATAGAACTGCTTTACATGTGCTGCTCCAATTCCATCTTAAAACTCGAGGCTCTGCTTACTGAAAAGCTCTAACAGAACTCTGTGCTCTGACAGTAACAAATTATCTTCTATTTTCCAGCATCACTCTTTTTCCTGGTCTCTGTATTGACATATATTTTTGTACAAACTGTCCATTCCATGAACTAGATCTTGCCTGAACTGATGCTTTCTTCTTTAATGTAAATAGACAAATAATAAAAAAATAAAGCAGCACCTTTCAATGGCCTGAAAGCTGAGCAGCATTCATGGGCACAGTGTCTTCTCCTGAATACAGGGAGGTTACAGACAACTCAGTGCCAACCTTCTCAGAGGTGGGCAAAGACAAGAGAGACCAAATGCAAAAAAGGCTATTTAAGCTGCACAAGGGGACGTTTGGGTTGGTCATCAGAAAAACCTTCTTCCCAGAAAGGGGGATTCAGTATTGGACTGGGCTGCCCGTGTGGGTGGTGGGTTCACTGTGGCAGGAGGTGTTGAAAGAAAGCCTGGGCGTGGCACTCAGGGCTCTGGTGGGGTTGCCCTGGTGGAGTTGGGTCACAGGTTGGACTCGATGGTCTCACAGGGCTCTTTCAAGCCAGTTGGTTCTGTGATTCTGTGACATC
>WBMZ01004379.1:0-24964 GCA_013400975.1 Atrichornis clamosus | reverse complement strand
CGCGGCGGGCGCTGCGCGGAGCGCCGGGGACACCTGGCGGCCGGGGCCGGGGGACACGGCAGCCACGAACGCTCTGCCGGCGCCGCACAGCCTGTGTGCGGGCACTCCCGGTGTGAGGCTGGGGGTTATGGGGGTGCCTGTTCGGAGGCGATGGAGTTTCCACCGCTCCCCTGCTGATGTGATGCGCACGGGGACTGTGTCCAGCTTGCTGGCACCGGAGCTGGACACAGGGCGGTGGGGGAGCCCAGCCCTGTAGAGCCCTTCCAAAACCAGCCCGGTTCTTCCCTGCCAGCCCCGGAGATGGATTTGCTGTCCCTTACCATTAGGAGCAACACCTTAGTTCTGAGCACAGATGGGTCAGAACACTGCCGCAGAGAAACATTTTTATCAGAGACAATAAAGACTCGATTTCCACCTGGAAATTGCCCAATTTGACTTGTGATCCTTGAAAAGCAGCCCATCGCATCCCAATTCTCAGAGCAATTTAGTCTCTGTTGGAGCCAGGAGCCCTTTGGTACTGGCTTTCCACCTGTCAAGAGATCAGAACAAGCATTTTATTCACTCCTTTCCAGTTCTATCAAACCAGCTGCATCAAAGGTGTGATTCAGATTCTCTACATCACAAATGCCTCAGCTATCCTCCCTCTAATCCACATCCACAGGCTTTGTGTCGCCTTCTTCCTTCCCTCCTGGTTCTCACCAACTCTTTCCCCTCCAGCAGCTTCGCAGTCCTTTTCTTCATCTCGGTGGCCAGGGTCCAGTTCTCTGTCTGGCTCAGACGTCACTTTGCTTTCCTTGCCCCATGCTCCTTGCCCACCATTTCCCTTCCCACTGCTGTCCCTACTGTGCTTTCTTACTTCTCTGTGAACCACGTCTGCCAGCCCCATGGGGACTGTCATGTCTCACCACCCTCCCCTCCTGCCCCACACTGACAGCTGTCTCCCTCACACCACCCCTCTGTGTTTTCCAGCCCCCAGGCCACCTCACCTGATGTTCCAGCCACAGCAACCTTTCCCGGGACTGGTGAAGGCTTTGTTACACCCCGGGTATGAACAGCCCCTCACTCTGCGTGCTGGTGCTGTGCCTGAGACAGCAGCAGTGGTGTGGAGACAAGCACCCATGGGAGGGCTTGAGTGTTGGCTGGAGCAAAAACTACTTTCTGCGGTCATGTCTGCGGGCTGTACCTGGCCGTGGTGCTGCTTCACATCACCTGGATCAGGAACAGGCATTCACGCTGTCCCCTGCTCTGGGACCAGCCAAGGCATGGCAGCGCAGCGAGGCGCCACTCCTGCGGGCACTGACCTCCCCTGCTGCCGTCCTGAAGGGGAAAGCCTTCAGCCAGGGTGGGCTAACCCTTTCACTCGTGAGTCTGGGGACGAGCATCACAGCCACAACCTGCTAATGAGCCCGGGAAGCAAGGCGGAGTGTTTGCTTGACAGGGCAATTAAACGATGATTGATTCCTGGAACAGCCACTTAATTCATCATTAACTGGCTTATCATAGCCGGCATCTGTGCCAGGGGTCCCTCTGAGAACTGCCTCAGGGGATGTGGTGTGGAGGTGAGATCTGCGAAATGCGAAGCTAAATTTGCTACCTATTTATTTTCATGCTTTATTTTGTCTCCTTTTACCCAGTACTCGCCTTGAGAAGCTGAGAGTACACAGCGCAGCTGTGCATTTCCCACTCTGCTGAGGACTGCTGCAACCGGGCTGGGGAGCGTGGGGGGCCCTGCTCAGACAGATGGTTATGGGAGAAGCTGTGCAGAGGGGGAGGCAGTTCGGTAGGGAGCCAGCAGCTGTCAGGCAGCAGTAGAGCTGCAGCAATGGTTCAGCTTAACCAGGGCACTGACGTCTGCCTCCTCCCAGGTGTGCCCTCCGGCTGGGCTCATGTGTGCATGTAAGCTGGTATGTGTGCATCCTTCCTGTGCACCTAGCAGCGTCTCACCACCGTTACCTGCTGCCACTACTGTCCAGACTAGCCCCGTGGGGCTGATGGATGTACATACTATCCATTCTTGCTGGTAATCAGGACAGAGAATGGCCGCTCTTTGACAATTTTCTCTTTTACTGCTCCCTTGCTTTCACCTTCTGACTTTATTCCTCTTTCCCCAAGCTTGGTTATTAACAAGTTTTCTTTATCACCAGGCTCACTTTATTACTAGGTTTACTTTATTCAGTCCTGTGTGGCTAAATTCGCTGTAGGATCCAGATAACCCAAATGGGATTTGGAGACAACTGCAGGGCTGGTCTGACTTTCTCCTTCCCATGTGCTGGGCTGGTCCTCACCCTCTCTGCCATTCCATCTCTAATGTCATCTCTAGAGGTTTGATGGCCCTTGTCTCCACCTGCAAACCTGGACAAAGCCTTCAGCCCTACCCAGCACACATTCACAGACTTCCTTATACTTTAGTAGTTTTTTCCTATTATTTCTTTGCTACCCACATTGTTACTCTTCTGAGGTGTGGTCACCCTAGGATATTTGCTACCTGCAAGCCCTCCCTACCTCTTCCCTGCAGCCCACGTCTGTGAGCCATCTCCCACCAGCCCCTTTAGCATCCTTTGGACTCAACAGAGTCCATGTCCAGCAGCAATCCAACTGCATAGATACACTCTTCCCACACTGGTTCCCTGGCACCTCCCAAACTGCCTTTTAGGTTTCCAATTCCTCCCAGCTCCTTTCCCTTGTTTCCTCCTCCCACACTCTGTTTCCCAGCAGTTGCTGCTGTGAATGTATGGCTTTGCTGTGCAGCTCTGCTCCTTCTCCAACCTGTTGCTGAAGACCCAAAGTGAGAAGCGCAGCAACTTCCACACAGGCAGCCCCTGCTGCCCAGTGGCCAGCAGCCTGCCCGCAGTCCATCTGCTAGAGTTTCTCAACACATTTGGAACTGACTCCCTTCAGCAGTTCCCAGCAAAATCCCATTCGTCCCTACCCGAGCTTGCTGCCAGAATAATTTCTTGAGATGAGGCGTGGATGCTGTACCAAAACTGTCAAATTTCTCTCACTAGTGCTGGGCTTCTGCTTCTGCTTTGGCTGCTGCTCTCAAACAACACTTGGTGACTGGTCTCTCCGTAGTGTTTTGTTAAAAAGTAAGATACTTTATTAGAAATCTAATTTTCACGTTAAGGTAAGCAAAGAAGAGGATCATGGTTTCCTTGCCTGAAAACTGGGATGAAACTTTGAGCTTCTCTCTGTCTGCGGGGGAAAAGAAACCATCTTTGCTACAAATATGCACCTCCCTTAAATATTTTCAAAATTCTTAATGGCCATCTGCTGCACAAGCCATTATAGGCTTTATTAGTTATTTGGGAGACTGCAGAAGGCAGGGAATGGTTTTGGGAAGGGAGAAGTGGAGGGCATTCACCAAAATGCACAGAGTTTTAGAGGGCTTTTGAACAGTTCCATTTTCCCGAGCAGATATCCAAAATGTGATGACCACTGCCAGAACAAAGCCAACGGACAGGTCCACTTAAAACCATGCACAGCTCCCAAACCTGCATGGTGTGGCAGAGTTTAGCCAAGGGAACAGGACCACTTGGGCTTTTCACTCCAGTTTCTTTATTTATATTTCCTTCTTTCGATTTAAAGCCAAGGCAATGTGCTGTCTATCAGAAAACCTAGTGCACCTTGGGAATCCTATATGAGCAGGAAGCATGACCCTGTTACGCAGCATCCTGCAGAGGAGTCAGTGACTGAGGTCTCTAAGGAAGACAGGAACATTTGGGGTTGCAAGGCAATAAGGTGGCATGGTCTGGGAGCTGGGAAAATGCTAGAGAGGCTGTAAAACCCAGGGCTCAGGTAGTGAAGAGCACAAAGGAATTGTTTCTCTCTCCTGCGGAACACTGATATTTCACTGCACTTTTTCTTTGTGCCAAGGTGGGTTGGAAAGCCAAAATAGCAAATGTTCCTCTGAAGGAAAGGGGTGGAAATATTTCATCTCAGAAATTTTAATGGGAAAAAAAAAAAAGAGCAGCACAATGTTTCAGCACTCTGAAATGGAGGAAGGGAGAGGGAGGTGAATTTCCCTGAGGAAGAAACCCATGTTGACATTTGTACCCGAGGATCCCATTTGGACTCAGCATTTTCTGAAGCTGGTGGCCCAGAGCCAAGGCTCTCTGGCTGCCGCTGTACCCAGGGGTGGAGCTGGTTTAAACAGCGCTTTGATGTGATGGATCATTTACTTAAAATGTCATCATTTCAAAGTGGACCAAACTCCTTCAAGTCTCCCCTTTAATCTCCACATCTTTCCATTTGTCTTCACGGCTGGCTGAGCATCCAACACTCCCAAACCAGCCTAAACACCACCTCCGTGTCCTCACAGCAGCCCCCTGGCTTCCTTGGTGGCTCACAGCACTTGCCACAGCCGCAGCTCAGCCTCACATGAGTTCTAGAGAACCTCCTGTACACCCGAAAGCCAGTTAGGTGTATGTGTGATGTCCAGAGGGATGTAATTCACTGTGCAACCCTCTGCTTTGGGAGGTCAGAGAGGCCCCTCAAGTGATTATCAGTCTCTTATCTACTTCTGTGCTGTCTTTAGGCTTTGTCACAGCGCACATTACGAACCAGCAGAAAAGATGCAGGAGGTCCTTTCCTGTCAGGCTGCATGTGGCCAACTCAAGATACATAATAGATACAGCAAGTCTTCATCTTAATCCAGCCTGAATCAGATAATCTTGTTGCGGGCCTGCATCCTTATCTTGCTACCAGCTGGGGAGATAGCATTCCAGCTGTGCAGAGGTGGGGAGGGGCCTTGTTTTCTCCAGTATTGCCAAATTTTTCCGTTCCCGCTAGCCTTGTCTCAACATTGGCTCTGCATGGGTGACAGGCTTTTCTGCTCCCTTGCCTTTCTGAAATAACAGCCTAATCCCTCCCACCCCCTCTGCTCCTGCAGGATCTCCCCACCACCACCGCCGGCAGCATGGAAAGTGTGCGTGAGCTCCAAAACCCGCTCTTGGCTAAAGCCAATGGACACCTTCACAGCAGCTATTCTTACCACCAGCATCACAGCCAGGACTACCCCAGTCATCACTGCCAAGGGAAACTGTATTCCTACATATTCCAAAACACTGGCAGTGCCAGGACTCACCAGCTGCTGGATGCCAGTTCCCTGCAGCTGGCTGTTGAAGCTTTGTACGGCCCCAGTTTCATCCTTGTGAAGGATGAGACTGCTCTCAAGGCCAAGGACAGCAAGATGGAAAGCTGCGAGACCACTTTTACAGAAAGCAAAGAGGCTCCATCCGAAGCTTCGGAAGGGCATGAGGCACAAGGGTCCTGCCTGGTAGAGAGTGATATCCGCATACAAACTGTGTCCTATGAGGTGGAGGAAGAGGAGCTCCAGGAGTACGAGGTGAGCTTTGCCAGGTGGGATGGCACTAAACTCCTGTGGTAATTCTTTCTGGACATTGCCTCAAATGCTTGGTAATTTATTCTCCCTTCTTTACACAGAACTCCCCCTGAAATCCTACCATCTCCTCCTTCACCAGCCTCCTTGCACACTCAGTATTTCTTCTTCCTTCTTATAATTTCTGCTCCTTTTTCCTCACTGCTGACCTCAGAAGGAGGTCAGCTTCCCTAAGAGCAGCCTAGCTGCCTGCTGCTGGGAGCCAAGGGGAGGTGGGTCTTTGCAGGACCCTTGGGAAATTGGGACGCTGTGACGAGGGCCGCTTGCTGCTGCTGTGGCACTCAAGCTAAGGAGAAACAGCAATTCTTGCATAACAGCAAAATTCAAATGCCTGATGGCAGCGGCTGAGAAAAAGCTTTATATATATAAAGACAGGATGAATCCTGCAAAGGAAGAATCAGACCTGACAAAGCAGCCTCATTGCTGCGCTGTGCCCCCCTATGGCTTGAGCAGTGGTGCCAAGGCTGGGAACACCATCCAGGACCTTGAGAGGTTGGAGAGGGTCCCCAGAGCTCACTGGAGCTGATGTCTGATGATCCAGCACAACTCTGCTGCTTTTGGTGTTGGTGATGTGGCCTGTTCGGATGGCAGCAGGTCTGTCCCCACCTCTGCCTGCCTTCCCCACAGAGACATGTCCCTTCCAGGGTGGTCTGAGGCTGGCCAAGCTGTGCCCAAAGGCAGGAGGGCTGACCACAGGCACTGAGCAATGACTCACTAAGGGGACAGGGCATGTTGCCCCTGCAATGGAGACTCCACCTCAAATGCTTTCCCTCACTTCCTAAATTAGTTTAGCAAGATATTGATCTTCTAGTCTCTAATGGGGATAAGTCACTTCGGTTAAGTTTGTTTAAGCTGACAAACAGTCAGTTCTGCCAAAGCTGAGGATATTTCAGTTTAAGACTCCCTCTAATGCAGGGAAATCCCAGACCCCCAGCAAGTGAGCTCAGCATTTGCTCTGGCAGGGAGCCGAGAATCCATTACACTCTTGAATTTGCTGAGCTACGCTGTTCCTCATCAAACCACGCTGAAGAGTCTAAAATATTTTTTGAGATTTACTCCTTGAATTTGCCAGTGGGAATTGTATGAGAATATGTGACGAGACCAGGAGAGAGTGGGAGCTGGGAGGCGAGGGGCTGAGCTGCAGCCTGCAGAGCAGCACAGGGAGGTGGGCATGTGCTGAATCCATCTGGTTTTGCAGAGCGACTCCTCCAGTGACAGCGAAAGTGAGGATCATTTCCTGATGCTTCCCCCCCGAGACCACCTGGGCTTGGCCCTTTTCTCCATGCTGTGTTGCTTCTGGCCCCTGGGGATTGCTGCCTTCTACTTCTCCCAAGGGGTAAGGAATCCTTTTGATTGCCTGCGTGCGCTGAGTGCTAGAGCAAGGGCCCTGCAAGCCACAGCAGCCCTGGAGGCGGCCAGAACCTTTCTGCATCTAAGGCTCATCTCTGTGCCATGGCCGTAACTCGGAGGGCTGAGGCAAAGGGTGCTCCTGGATGTCTCCACAACTGTTGTGAGGTTGCAAGCCCTCCAGCTCTAGGGTGGGTTGCTGTAGATCAGGCTCTTCCTTTGGATTTTTTGGCTATTATTTAGGGAACTGAGGCTCCATCTGGCCCCGTGCACAGCTTCTCACCCTCCAGGTATTTTGGTATTTTCTCACTTGTCCTCCCATTCTCCAGGTTCTACACCATGACCCAGACTGAAGCAGCTCATGCCACAGGAGCCACGCTGCTCTGGAGGCTGCATGTAAAGGGGAGCCTGGTGTCCGTATCACACTACAGCACCTCTCTTGCACTTGTTTCTTATGCACATTGGCTAACCTATGGGAGCCAATGCCAGGCTGGCAGAGAGGATGGTAGCCCTCAGGCTGCACCAGCTCAGAGGAGCTGCTGCTTTCTGGGAGGCTTAGCCTGGAGCCTGGAGCCTGCGCTCATTTACATTACAGTTGACCCAGAATAATTCATGCAGAACCAGGGGATTTACTCCACATTTGCATAGATGCTGCTGTACCAAGAATAGATGGAGGGAGGCATTAAGAAGTTAAATCAAGAGGATAGGAATAGAAATGGAAAAATATATTACATGAGTGCCTGGCACAGAGGTGGTGAGAGGCAGGGGAAGCATTAATTGATTAGGACCCCAAGGAGCAGTTGATTTCACATTTTTCCATGTAGCGCAGGATAGCACAGTACACTCTCCACATGATAATGTACGAGGGGCAGTTTATACCTAGCTCCATTTACTGTACCTACCCCTTTTGCTTACTCACTGAGGTAAGGACCATATCTTTTTTTTGGTGTCTTTGCACAGTGAGTGCACTGATGTCCCGGTGGCAACTTGAACACAAGCAGTAGGTAATACCAAGAGCAGCTTGGAATCTGCCCTGAGCACTCAGAGAAGCTGGAAGTTGCCATCCCAGAGAGATGGAGGTCTGTCTCAACTGCTGAGTTCATCAGCCCTTCTACAGCAAACAGACTACAACTGAAAACCCCATGCAGGAAAAATCAGGTGGCAGCACAGCTGGACCAACAGACCATGCCAGAGTCAGCTCCCTGAGCCTAGGCAGTACTCCTTACATATCTCTATAGGGTGCACTGGTATCTGGTCGGTACCACACAGCCAGCACTGAGGTCTTACGAGGGTCCAGCTGCCCACTCACGGCTCTGGCCGAGTGCCTGGATGGGTCCTTTCAGACAAATGACTGAAGCCCACGCTTCCCTTGGAAGCAAAATCCACAAGGAAATGTGTGTAGGTGGCACTGCTGTTCTGAGCCCTCCCAGACTGACAGACACCTTGCTATCTGTTCCCAGCCTCCATGGGATGCAGTGGCCAGACAAGAGGGACTGACTCAGTAATGAAACAATTGCATGCTGGTTAAAAGGACGGGTTGGTACGGCTGTGAGCAACAAGCATTTCTTCTCCTTCCAGACCAGCAAGGCTGTCTCCAAAGGAGATTTTCATCTGGCCAGTTCAGCTTCCCGCCGAGCTCTCTTCCTTGCCGCGCTCTCCATAACCATTGGCACAGGAGTGTACATCGGGGTGGTGGTAGCACTGATTGCTTATCTCTCGAAAGGGGGCCACGTATAGCTGCCAGCTGCATGTCACTGCCATTCCTGGCTGTTGGCCCTCCTGGGATTGAGCTTTCCTGTGGAGCACAGAGCACCAGTGCCTGCCTTGACATGGATGTTCTGTGCAGGTTCTTTCCCCTTTCAGACAAACAGTAGACCCCTGTTCTCCCTGAGGGCGTGGGGTGCCACCATCTAACAACAGGGAATTGAGCACCAGCCTGGCTGCTGGGACCAGGAGGAGCACATTTGCCTGGTGGAAGATGTACAGGAGAGAAACTGCATGCTGCCACTGGGCTGGTGCAACCACCCTGATCTGGGGCCACAGCTTCCCTTCTCAACCCCGTAGCTGAGAGATCCATCACATGCCCAGGCCTGGCCCATGAAGGGCACACAAAGGGAGGAGAGAGGATATGGTGCCAGGGAATAACTGCTAATTCTTCTGGGAGGCCAGAGTCCTGGTGGGGTCTCCAGACTCCTGTGATGGGGACAACATTCTCGCTTCAGTGCCATGGGGTGGCACCTGACCCCTCAGCTGCAGTGCAGTAGGAGGACAGAGCATGGACAAGACCAAGGGGCATACTCTCTGCATCCCTCTGCAGACAGACCCCTGATCCACAGGAGAACATCCCAGTTGCTGGTCTATCCCAGATGAGAAACAAGGAGAAAGGCAGGCTGGTGGTTGCACACAATCTCTCCCATTGTTGGTGCAAGCTGATAAAGACAGCAAGGTCTTCTCTGTGTTAATAATGACTGTCATGATGATCACAAGTCAGAGTCCTCATAAGGTTGCCATCCCAGAGTGCTGGGCCCTGAAAAGACTTGTAATGGAAATCTCTATCTAAGAAGTGACCTGGGAGGGGTGGAGGCCTGAAGGATTCCACTCCTGGCACTAGGTCAGGGCTCTGCACACAAAGAGGGATGGAAAGAAAAGACTGTCACAACCTGCAGAATCAGGGGTGGAAGCGCTGTTTGTGAGGGGACAAGATCCAGAGAAGGAAGAGACGTGGAAGGAGCCCACGACACAGGGGTTGACCCCAACACACTGCTTCCCAAGCCTTGGAGAGGAGTATCTCCATCCATCCAAAAGCGTCTACTGACAGGAAATACCAAGCATCCCCATATACATCTTACTTTTGCTTGTTTGTATATTGTCAGCAACACATTAAGTGCTTCAGAGGGGGGTATGAAGGCAATGGTTGCCCCAAAGGGCTGGCATTAAGAGGCCATGCCTCACCCCCTACTCTCCAGCATCCACCTTTGACCATCCCTCCTCTCCCTGGCTCCCCTGTTGTCTCTTCTTCTGATGTGCAGGAGACTGCAGGCTGACTCTGGGTGCCCCTCACCCCCTTCCCAGGGTTTCTGGACAGGCTGCAGCCAGCTTTGCAAGAGGTGCAGCATGTTTCTCCAGCTGGGTGCCATTCAAATGTACATTTCATCCTAAAGAAGCATGTTAATGTCTGCGATTGCTGTTGTACTTGAGACATAAAAGAGAGAAGCGCATCAGAGACCTGTACAGAAGCTGGTCTGAAAGTTCCCATTATGTTTTATAACATAGAAGAGCTAATAAAAAAAGCAGGAAAAAAGACTCTGTTTATAAGAACGTGGAGCTGGCTATCAAAGAGGTGAGCTTTACAAGAGTGCTGTGCTCACTTAAACCTGGACATGTTTATGCTGTTCCTGAAGGAAGTTATAATCTAGCTGGTATCTGGGTATCTTGGAGGGAGATGTATTTCGGTATACATCACAGTGAGCAGCTACTGATGCGAGCAGGATGGTGGTGTAGGCTTTTTTTGCCCTGCGTGGATGAACAAGAATCAGGGAGAGAAAGAGAGAGACTGGAGCATCTATATGTAATAGAAACATAAAATAAATGTGCTTGAAGAGGGGCAGATGAATATAAACATCAGGAGGGAATAAGCAGATCTTGCTTTTGATGGCAGAGAGACAGAATTTGCAGGGAAGGGCTGGGGCATCCAAAAGAGAGGAGATGGCCTAGAGAGGAGTAATAAGAGGCAGACCCAGCACCTGTGTGATGGTTTTCATTCCCCTCTCCAGCATGTGCTCAGCCTTCCTGGATGTCCATCCCTCCAAATAACCAAGCAAGAGCATTATTTCAGGAGAGGGGACATCTGTGGGTGCATATGCAGCAGGGATGACTGGCCCCACCAAGCCCCCAGCTCAGTGCTGTCCCAGATAAAGCCCGCCTCATCTCTCTCCTTCAAGCACCCCCAGCTGGGGGCAGGGGTTGGGGGGTTCCTGCTGATTCTGGTCCAGACAGAACCATTTGGGCTGCTAGACCAGAATCTACGATAAGATTCTGCATTTGCTTCCGAATTTGTAATACTTCCAGCTGGTTCCCTCCAGGGGCTTCCATGGGTGGGGGGTCCAGCAGCCCTCAGTCCAATCCCCATTCAGAGGCATTCCATCCCTCTGAATCCCAAACTGCTTCTTTGTCTTTTTTTAATTGGAGATGCATGGGGAAGGACCAGGCTAAAGGGCCAACAGAATTAAAATGTTTTCCACTAATAGCCTGAATCTCTGATGATCTTGTCAAAGGAGGGGGGGAAAGGGCTGTGCCAGAGCATCCCTAAGGGGGGTATTATGCAAATTGAGAAATTAGTTGGAAATAGCCTGAAGGGAAATGTGGGAATTGAAATCCAAGGAAGAGCATGATCACTGCTGAATAACTTATTATAGAGTCACCCCGTCTGCTGTAGCTGCCTAAGCAGAAGGGAAGGAAGCAAAAAGGCAACAAGGCACAGCAGTCAGGGAAGGCACAAGCTCTAGAAATTTGATTGAGCTTAAATGTTAAACTAAACCCTATCAGTGGGTGTGGAAGAGGTGACTCTTCACCCCCTCTATCCTGTTCTCCCAGAGAAGAGGACTCTCTCTCTCAACCAGGACCCCCAGCTCTGCAGCAGAGCTCTGTAATAATCCAGATCCCACAGGGGATACACAGAAATTTGGGGCAAAGGAGGAATAGCCTCAAGTTCTGGCCTGGCAACATGTGTAGTCCAGAAAGGAGAAGGAATGCAGGGAGGCTGGCAGGGCACAGCTGTGGAAGGTGATGTGAATGGCATTTAGTGCAGAGATGATCTGTGTAGAGAGACACTGAGGAAGGGAGATCTCTGGTGGCTGATGAGGGAGGATTTGGGGTTCTCTGAGATGGGGTTGGAGAAGGGTTGGTTAAACAGGGATGTCCTTTTAAGGGTGTAGACCACAACCTGCTGCCCTTCTCCACATCCCACGGCTTTCTGAAAAACAGTCACAAGTGGTGCTGAAGAGTTCCATGACACAGCAGAACAACCCCCCCCTTCTCCATTCATGAGTAATTTGTTCTCTGTGATTAGGGCATGCATTTGTAACCAAGCTCCCCACCAGATGGCTGCAGGTGCTTGTCCCTATGAACACAGGTGCTGTCTGGCACCCTCAGCACAGGTACAGTCCTGCAAGCCCCTGGTCCCAGCAACCCTCTACCATCACCCGCCTGCCTACTGCTCCCCAAATGCGCATGCCCTGGCTCAGTTGCCCCACCAGTACTCCCAGCCTCCATCCTAAGCCAGTGACACTGAGACAGACACAGAAAGTCAACAGAAAGCACGTTCCCCACCCCCTCCCCAAATATGTGCAGAAACACCCCTCTCTCATTTCACACACTGAGTGGCTTTTGGGTTGCAAGAAGTGTCATCACCAGGTGTCCCAGATGCCGCCCCTGCTGTGAAGACAAGAACTTGGGAAACAAGCCAGCACCACTCCCTCAACTGGTTGAACATCCCCTCCATCCCTCCCCTGCCATGGAGATGCTCCTCGCTCAGCCAGGAGCTCAGAGCAGCGCTGTCTGAGCTATACTGGGATTTGGTTTCTTTGCACAGCAGTGGAAAACATGTCATCTTCCAGCCTGGGCTTCTTTTGTAACCTCTGCAGCATCAAGGTGAGCACTTCCTGGTGGGCCTTTCTCTTCAGAACCAGCTAAGGACAGGGGGGATGGAGCCTGTACCAAGGGCGGGAGTGGCCTTTGAATCCTGGCTCCTTCTGGGATGCAGCCAGGAAGAAAGCTGCCAAGATGAAAAGCACCAGTGCCTCAGTGCAGATCTGAGCAACCAACGCATCTGAGGCGTCACCTGTTCTGCTCACACTGCTCACCCCTTGGCAAGGTCTGTGGCGTGCCAAAACAGGGCCACTGGCTACAAATGGGGGCTGGGAAGTGGTAATGGCGGCTGGTGGGATGGGGCCATGCTGGATCTCGCTCCTCTTCCCACAGGGATCAGGTGAGAGTATGGAAAAGGGGAAAAAAACTGGTGTGATTTGTGAGGGACTCAAGGCCCCTGTGGGACCCTGTCCCCAGCCAAAATGATCCATTAGGACATCGGTCCTCCCACACACCCCCAGCCAACCTGCCCCTCCTTGGGATCAGCTCTGAGGTGGGTAATGTGGAAACTACCAGGGCAGGATGTGGGGTGTCCTTGCTGCTGCACTCCCAGCACCTTCACTGCCTGGGAAGGCAAAGCCCCTTGCAGAGGCAAAGCCACCACCTGCTCTCTGACCAGCATCCAGCAGTGGGGCGGGATTGCAACTATGCTGGTGGAGCAGAAATGCCTCGATTTCCCTCTGCTTTGTTCTCTGGAGGATGGTG
The DNA here is from genome assembly GCA_013400975.1 of Atrichornis clamosus. Taxonomy (NCBI): domain Eukaryota; kingdom Metazoa; phylum Chordata; class Aves; order Passeriformes; family Menuridae; genus Atrichornis; species Atrichornis clamosus. The sequence goes on along the minus strand of WBMZ01004379.1, from coordinate 11,868 downwards.
ACAAAACAGACACAGGGAAATAAAAGCAGAGCAAATCCTTTGGCTCACTTAATGGCAGTCAGTGTTTTCCCTTCACAGTAATCCAGTAAGGAAATAGCTAATTATCTGAGACAGCAAATTTTCTATTTCTGTCAAAAAAACCCTTTAAAAATCATTTACCAGCATCTCTTCACCTAGTTTATCTTTTCCTCTTTGCTCCCCAAAACAACCTGCAATGGAGAGGGCAGCGGGGGGGGGGGAGGCACAGCCTGTGGCAATGCCATCTCTCCTGAGGCTGGCAGGAGAGGATTTTTGCAGAGAGAAGCCAATTAAGAGCCATCACTCAGGCAGGCATCAGCTGCTGGGAAATCAGGAGGCTCATTACCTCTGCTCTCCCTACACACGCAGGCACCAGCTCAGTCTTCCACAGCCTTCAGTAGCCACATGAGCTGGAACCCACTGCTGGGGTCAAGCTGTCCCCACAGGGTAAGAGTGGGGGTCAGGAGGGGACAGAGCACTAGGTGGAGACACCATGCTGGGGACAAGGCATATGCTGTCCCCATGGTCACTGGTGGGACACAGGGCTTGCTGTGATGCCACTGGAGGGCTTGGTTAGTGAGGGTAACACACTGGAGGGTGTTGGCATCACCCTCCACTGTTCATCTGTCCTTCGTGGTACCAAGGGGCTGTACCCCAATACAGCCCCCTCCCCACTGTTCCACTCCTTGTCCTGGTGGTGTCCAGGCACAGGGACATTTGGGGACCACATCTGCAGGTGTGCTGCTCCTCTGAGCTGACCTTAGTTGATGTCTGGGCTGGATCTCAGATGCAAGGAAGTGCTTTGTAGATGGACCACAGGTGCCCTTTAGTAGGTGTAGCTTAAAGATGAAATTTAAATAATCTCATTGGTGATACTTCAGGAACTTTGGAGACTGAAAACTAACAAGTGCCAGAAGCACCCAACTTGTGAGCTCCTAGGCCAGACAGGGCCTGTGTCCACCCACCCAAACTGGGCAGGATCTCCCCTCAGACCAAGCTGCCCTGAGCAGAGAAGCTGGTGCTGCCCTTCCAGCCATGTCAGAGAGCAGGATGGGATAGGGGCAGTGGTAGAAGAGCCTTTCTTCTCCACTCACCATGCCCATTTCTGTTCAGGAGCTTTTCTGGCTGCAGGCCTGCACTCAGCTTGCTCCCATCCTCTGGAGGCTTCCCAGCAGAAATGCACCCACACTGCAATGGCTCACTCTTTACTTTTGGAAACACAATGTATAACTGGTTTTTAATCCTTTTGGTATTTGCTGGCTTCCTTTTTAAATAAATGTTGTTGCTTACTCAAAATAAGAGGCTGGATCAATCCCAGTATCTCACAGACACGTCAGACTGCAGCCAGAGTGCTGCCTTCTCCTGGCACGGAGAGCTGGGGGACAGCCCAGTGGGAAGGGCGACCTTCCTGCCACCCAGGCAGGCTCCCTGCCCAGACTCACGCAGTTACAGAAGTGCCAGGAAGATACAACTTTATTCTCAAGCATCTGAATTTAGTGGGAGGTGTCCATCCTGCTGCAGGTCTTCTACCTTTCCCAGCACTGTGGTTACTGAAGTGATGGAAAAGGGAGAGGGAGAGCGGTAAAGGAAGATGCCAGGGAAGGAAAAATGAAATGCAAATAAGTGCAGTATCTGCTGAAATGCTATCCTCAAAGTAGTATATCAAAGTCTAGGTGCAGGCACCAAACTCTTGACAGTATCAGGCTAGAAAGAGGGATGTTTTCCTTCCTGAAGTGCCTTCATATCTGAGTTCTGCCTCCAAAACTCCAGTATTTTCCAGATGTTGACTGTGTTAAATTAGCATTACACATCAGCTCACTTGTTTTCTAGAAGAGGAAGGGCTGGGAACACTGCATCTGGACCTTGGCCAAACTGTTGGGATGGAACCACACCAACAGTTGTCAGGTGGGGGCTGGTTCAAGAAAGCTAAGACAGGTATTAATAGGTTACTGATATTTTAGAAGATCAGTTGGGCTGGAGGGCAAAATCCTTGAGGATCCATATGAGGACTGATCTTCCATATTTTCACTAGCAAGTTGGCATAAGAAAGAGGGGTGCCTTAGTGGCATTTGCTAATGAGACAAATTAGGAGGGTTTTGAAATACAGAAGAAGAGTAAAGAAACTGGGCTACCTTGAAGGCAGGAGCGCTGGAGATGTGATGAAATGCAGGGAAATGCGATGAGGGGGTGCCAGCAGGAATTGCTGCAGCAGGCAAGGGAGCTCCTCAGCTAACAGCAACCAGGAAAAGGCCTGAGCCATTGCTCCAGCATGAAAAAGGCAGATCTGATGTCTGGGCAATTGGTTCAGCAAAAATTTTCATGAAGGATAATGGCAAGGCAGTGATGGGCCACAGCTGGACTCCAGGAGGCATTTTCAGCCACAGCACATGAGATGAATCTTAATGGAAAGGAATCAGAGCGGGTGGTAGGGGAACAGGACCTCACAGTGACTGGTGTAACCTGCTGGGACACAGACAGATGGTTCCCCACAAATACCCGAGGCACAGGAGGAAAAAGATTCTGTCTCAACAACTGAATTGGCTTGGCAGCACTAGTTGCTTGTAATCTGGACCTATGAAGGGAACTATGCATGGCATTTTTAAAATCCTCTTTTTCTCATCTTTTTTTACCTCTCTACACAGATATTATTGATAATGAATTGCTGCTATGACTGTCAGCTCATGATCAGTTTTGAATGCTGGCAGTGGCTTTTCTATCTTGCTGCTGCTACCTCTCCACTCTGATGATCCCAGCAAAGCACAGGGGCTATCCTGTGACCTGCAACCCTTTCACCACCTTGAGATGCTTTTAAGACCAACACTATTGCTCTTTCCACCAACAAACTAGCTGCCTGTGCAAAATCTGAAGGCAAAGCCATGCTTGAGCTCACACGTATCAGCTAAGCGTCCTAAAGCTTTGCCTGGGCATAATCAACTCTTCCCAAAGCACCTGGGCAGACTCTGCTGCGCTGCACTGCCAACCTTCTGCACCTGCATAAGCCCTCCCACAGGTGCAAATAGTGTGCCTGAGTGGCAGAGCAGAGCCTTAAATTGGAGGTAAGAGGGCTGCTCCCCCTGTGCTTTGCAGCCCCCCAGCTTCTGCTTTTCAGTCACCTTTTAATTTTCATCTTTTCTGGGGTCAGTATTTATAAGCACCTATCTGTGAGGGAGTTCAGGTGGCACCTGAGGTAAATCTCACTGCGCACATGCAAACGGAAATGTGATGTGTAGCAGCAGAGGCTGCTTCAAACTCGTCTCCCACCACCTGCTCAGCATGAGAGCAGCATGACAGGTTCACAGCAAGTGCTACAAATTTTCCCCCATTTAAGCTCTGCTCACCACAAACAATACCAATAATTAACAAGCACCCAACATTCAGGTGGTGCCAACTGGCAGTGACCCACCACGGTCTGCTGCCATCAAGGCATAGAGAGGGGGATGAGTATTATTTTCCCCACCATGCCCCACCCAGGCATCCAGCTAAGGGCAGAAAAACCATCACATCCAGATCTCTTCACCAGCACTTCTAAACTTGTCGTGCAAGGGCTTTGAGCCCAAGGCCAGTACCCAGAACAGATTGATCCTGCAACTGCCCAGGTGTGATGCATGCAAAACTCCCAGTTCAGGGCGAATTAGGTGATGAGAAGCAGAAGCCATTCCTTCACCCTGCAGAGCACTGAGTCACACCACAGAGGCTCCTCCAGACTCTACTGATGTCCCCAGTAGCAGCTGACCACCACCCACCATGCTATGTTATGCTGATAAATGCCCCAGTCCGGCTACCAGGCACAGTCTGCCCCAGCCTCAGAGCCACCCAAACAGGGTCCATGTAAGCACACACTGTCAGAAAACCCACCCTCTCTGCTGCTTCACTTGGCTCAGGCAAGGAAGGGAACACTCTTGTCTTGTCTTGCATCCATTTTCACAGCTGCTGCAGCAGCCACCACTGCTGTTGAAAGCAGCTATCTCCACCCTCCAGCAGTTTGGAGCCATAAGCAATCTTTCTGGAGTAATTACCAGCTCACTCCCTTAGAGGAGTTCATGGATGAGTCCTCCCTGGTAGCTAATTACTCCAATTACTTCCTGACACACAGAGCTCAGGGTTCTCTGCAGCAGCACACAGCACTGCTTGGCAGCTCCCTACGTGCCTGTGCTTCTCTTCCCAGAGCAATCCCTGCCCCAGAACCCTTCCTCTGGGACCACACAGGATATGCTGGAGTGGATGGATGGTGGTGAGATCCCACCATCACCAAGGGCACGTGCCAAATGCTGGCTCAACGCTGCTCCCCCAGGGCTGCACCTCCACACAGCTCACACACAAGGACACCACAGGACAACCCTGAGCACCCCTTTCTCCTGTAGGCTGCTGCCGAGGAATGCCCAGCAGAACTTTCTAGCATAGGGCCCCTCCGCCTAGGAGGCTCACAGGGAGTGAAGTCAGACTATGTCAGGAGCAGGACTGGGCTGCAGCAGCCAGTGAGAAGTTCCAGACACCTTAAGGAAAAACAAGTTTTTTGCGAGCAAGATTAGGGGGACGCAGGGGGACAGACACACCACAACATGTGTTATGGCATCTCCTCTTAACAAGGTCATTAAAGCTCCTAATGCCTCAGCCAAGACCTGAGTATAAGACAAGACTCAGTCCTGCTGACCCAGCCTCAGGAGGTGACCTTGTAAATGCAGAGCTTGGGAGGCTCTCCCCTCACATTTGTAGGTTGCTCTGATTCCTGGCAGCTTCCTAGGAAGCAAGAGCAGGTGTCACCATAATCCTCAGTAGTAACAAGCAGCCCCACACATCCTACAGCTTAGTCCTGCATACCCCTGCTGGTAGACAACACAGGAGAACTAAGGGGATGAGGCTTTCTGGAGTCAGGCAGAGACCTCTGCAGCCTTGTGCCTCAAGATGCTCACAGGGCAGAGGTGCAAACAGCTGGTTTCACCCTCCCAGTACAGCACCACCACTTCAGGACAGGACCACCAACATCTCAGACATTGCCTCTGCATCCCTGCTGTCACACAGGGCTGTGCCCACTGGGTCATCTCCAGCCTTGCATCCGATCTAGAAGGCAAGCCCTGGACTCTGGCAGGGAGAGGACAGCTCCAGCCAGGCCTCCAGAGAGGAGACATGAAGTAGCACAGTCCCCACCAGGACCCAGGAAGTAGAAGAGGACCTTCTCAGGAGCAGGGATTGAGGTGCACACAGGCTCTCCCTGCACACAAGACAGTTTTACAAAGCAGACAGAGAAGGGAAAGCCTTGCCTAGAAGTCATGCAGTGAGAGTGAGAAACCGCACAGGACTAGGAGTGGAAGAGTCTTTATTGTTTTGGTTTCTTACAAGTGAGATATATGCATCCATGTTGCTTGCAGCACAGCACAGGGGATGCAGGGACACTGGGCACACAAGTTTCAGTCTCTCTGCATTCTCCCAGGCATCAGGGAAGAGAGACCCTAGAAAAGTAAGGCAGCTGCCAGCTGAGAGAATAAAGGTTTGTGTGAAAGGTTATTGCTACAAGACCTGAAAGGTCAGGGACAGCTTCTCCAGAGCCTACAAAAGACACCGACTCCTAGCTAAGCATTCCCAGCAGACAAATTACAGTGAGGACATAAGTCCTCATCTACCAGCCTCTGCTCCATCTAGGAAAGATCAGGGCAACCAGAGGCAGGTGTTAAAAGCCAGAGCTTCACTGACCCCAAGTGAACCTTTTACTCTCCTTAGCTGGGAAGAACCCAGACCAAAGATGCTTCTTACATAAAGCTGAGCATTCCCCAAACCCCTCCTCATCCAACAGCTGAGCCAGCACTGCTCTGCTTGCTGAGGAGATGATGGGCACTTCCATGCTCATCTTGCACATCCACATTAGTTATTCAAGCAACTGCCTGGGGCAGAGAGACCTTCACATCTTTCATCTCAAGAGGCCCAGCAGCATCCCATGACACTGGCACAGTACTGTCTCCCTTGCTCATCCTCTGAGCACAAAGAGACAACTACCTGGCCCCTCTCCTTTGGGGCAGCTCAGTGCTTCTCCTTCCACTCCTCCAGCCTTTGGGAATAGGCACTGTGAGGATGCTCCCATACCTGATTGAACCACACAGAAAAGAAAGCCAGAGACTAGGAACAAAAAACCAAACCAGAAAAAAAATTAATGAGGCCCCAACCTGGGCACCCCACTGGAGAACCAAAGGGCACGTCAGCAGAGCAGCTGTGGCCAAGCCAGCTGGCAACTGGCACTCAGGCATCCACCAATGTCAGCCCATCGTGCAGGGCACGCTTCCACATGTAATAGGTGGAACGGGCTGTGAGTGGGAAGCGGGCACTGAACTCTTTGTAGGTTGGGAAGGTCTTCGACTCAAAGCGCTGCTGCAGGAACAGCTTGGCCTGTGCCTTAAATTGGGCCGTGGCAATCACATCCATGACAAACATCCGGCTGTTGGCTCTCTCCGACATGGCGTAGCCTGAAATGGCAGCGTTGCACGGCATGGCAAGCACTGGCTTATCTATGTGCTTGGTGGGTACCTCTACATGGCACTGGGGCTTGAGGCCTGGCTCTGCTCTCGGATGCACCAGGGAAGCCACATGGTTCAATGGCCGGCTGGAGCTGCTCCAGGGCAGGCGATGCTGCCCAATGGCCTGGCCACTGCCCCTCCAAAACCAGTAGGCCGTGGAAGAGAGAGATGGGTAGCGCAGGCGGTACTTGCAGAATGGCAGCTGCCATTGCTGGACCTGCCTCCTGGCCACATCTCGCAGCTGCTTTCTCCAGCACAGAGAAGGCTTGAGCTGCAGGAGACTCCTGGGTGCTGGCCGGTCTCCATTCCGTCTCTTCCTAAGAGGCACACTGCTTGGCTTTAACTGCAGGAATGGCTTTCCTATAGCTAGAGTTTTCTGGTTATCCAAGGGAGACTGGGGATGTTTGAAGTTGGGGTTCTCCTTGATTGCTTTTCTTCGCCAGTTGTAGTAAGTGGACCTGGAGATGCCAGGGAAGCTGCGCTTGAAGCACCTGTAAGGCACCAGAGTGTTCATAGAAATACATTTCTCCAGGTAGGATTTGGCTCCTTGCATAAAGATTCCTGCTTGGATGGGGTCTAGGGAAGGACTTGAGGATCTTAAGCTACCCTGTGGATTTGCTGGCTCATTCACATCAGCCTTTTTTGGAACAACCCTGTGAAGCTCCTGCAACCTGTGGGCCTCAGACAGAGCAGAGGCATCACCATTGACCATGCTCTGCATCTCATGCTTCCAGGCATAGTATGTGGATCGGGAAATTTCTGGAAACATTTGTCGGAAGTGCTGGAGGGGGATTATATTGCCCTCCTGAAAGCAGGACTGGAGGAAGTGTTTAGCTGCAAACCTGGCAGCCGCTTTCTGCCGGTGTTCACGAGACTGGCGCTTCCAGCGGTAGAAGGTGCTCTTGGTAATGCTGTACCGGTCACGCAGGTTGGAGTAGGTCAACTGGGGGTCACTGTTCAGCAGCTCAAGGGTCTTCATGGGCTGGATAGGAGGCTCTGGTGAAGGTATTGTGGGTTCCAGCTCCTCCAGGCCAACCACGGCTACAAAGTACTGTGCTTTGAAGACCTGACGGGAGAGCTGCTGCCCTGACCACATGATGTGTAGCGTGGAGGTTTGTGGGCCACACTTCCTGGGCCGGATGACCCGGTTGAAATAGGGCCGGATCTTCAAGTTGCTCATGGGATAGATGGAGTAGATGTTACACTGCAGTACTGAGGCAAGAGCATAGACGTGCCACATGTTCGCAAAGGTGCCAGGAAAACAGGTAGCTTTGATATCAGCATCGAAGATGGCTTCCAGGATAGCCATGGGGAGGCTGGTCATCTCCGGGGTCTCCTCAGTGCAGAGGGAGTAACGGGCAGCCTGCAGCATCACTTTGGAATCAATCATGCCATTCAAGTAGTATTGCTTGTGCAGCAGCATCTCCACCACAGTACGCACCTGCAGCTCCAAGCTGAGGCTGGGGTTGCCCCAGAGCAGCACGCTGGCAGCCTCAAAGAGGCGGTTCCCCTCACCTTTGCAAACGAGAGGCAGCATGTTACTTGGAGCATCCTCAGGATAGAGGCTCCTGGCTACCCGGTCAACCTCCAGCTCCTCTTGGAACTGACTCCCACAATAGCCAGGCAGGGAGAAAGATGACAGGGTCCTCTCTGCCTCCAGCGCAGCACTGGTGAGGCCCTCCAGGCCAAAGCATTCAGTGGCTTCCTGTAGCTCCTGCAGCACAGACTGCACCAGCTGGTGTCTCTGGATCATCCTAAAGAACAGCAAAAAGAAAGAAGTCACTGGAGATGAAGACAGTGCACACTTCAGACTGCCAGGGGCCTGGCCTCCAGGTCCAGCTCTTACCCAATGGACCAGACAGGGGAAAAAGGTAGAGGAAAGCCCACGATACAAATTCCAAGGACAAAGGAAGAAACCTTAGTTCTCACAGGCAAACCTGGGAGCGGGACATGGGCTCAGTTTGCTCACCAGTGACCTCCTGTGGGCAGAACACAGGGCACACAGACTCCACTTAAGTGAAACTCAGGAGTGACAGCAACCATGGGGTGGGAAGTCAGGTCACCTCCCACCCGTGCATACCTGGCTTTGGGGTCAGCATCACCCTTACACCCACCTCTACCACTAGTAGTTTCATCATTTCCATTTTACTACTCTCCACCAGCACCCAGATAGAAGGGTTTCCCTCAAAGGGAAAATGTCATCTCTGCAGGAAAGGACCTGTGACAGAACCACACTGCATAGGGACATGGACACATCTGGCTCAAGCTGTTCCAACTCAACAGAAAAAGGGGCAAGGAGCTTGCCCTCTCCCTCAGAGCAGGGCCCTGCAAATGCACCCATTGCATGCACCAAAAAATGCTGTTACAAAACCTGGTGTGGGAAGAAGTGCCAGAGCCAGTCCAAGCCACGGCTACTGCTGCCTGAGCCGACACTAGATGTCACTTGCTGCTCAGCAGACACACACCACCAGCCAAGGAGAAGGCACAAAAGGAGGGCTTCTCCTAAACGAGCTACCAGGCAGGAGGTAACCCAAAAGTACAAACAGAGCATAAGCACTGGGTAGGTAGTTCAGAGGCTGTATGCAGTGCTCCTCCCTGCCAGAGCTAGTCCCAGTCCTGTCCCACCTTCCTCTGCATGCCAGTTCCCACTCATGAAATACAGAGGGTCAAAGGTGCATTGCCCTCTTTGTCCAGCTTTTAGGTACCTATGTGACTCAGTCCCCACCACTCCCTGGGCTTTCATGATGGCTGCATGGCTTAGCCCACGATCCACCTTCATCAGTGCAGCCCTCTTCGGCACCCTTTCACCACTGATGAGCTCAGGCCTCTCCCCAGCCAGCCCACTCTCTCCCTCCTGAGCCAGTTTTCTCTCAGGGACAACAACACTTCACTCAAATGAGAAGCCAATTCACCTCCATTTTCTCCTAAGCTTCATTCTCTATCATGCCCAATACGTAGGGCATCATTTTGCAGCCTACTCAATTCACATCCCAGCCAGAGTCCACCTTCTCTCAACACTTCACAGGTATCACAATGCACTCACAGGTCTGTGAGGACATGAGGAAAAGCAGAGCCAGGCAGGAAAAGCAGTAGCTCTACAGTAAAGCATATGCCCTGCCTGAACTCTACCAATTCTCAGCCCTGCTGCAGATATGATTATAGCATCTATGGCCCCTGGCCATGACCAAACTGCAGATGACATGAGATGCCACAGAATTACAAGGACACATGCCAGCTCTTCATCACAAGAAGCCTCCACGCTGCTGCTGCCCCTTGCCTTTCATCAGGCCACAGGTAGGCACCAATTGAATCCCTTCCCCTGCTCCAAACTTCCAGATCTCCTGCATGTCAGAGGCCAGAACCATCTTACAGCTGCAGGGCATCAGTTATCAGAGACAAACACAGCAGAATGCACACAGCTGTGAAGCAGGGAAGAAAAATTAGTCCTAAAATCCTGGTCTGAGAAAGTATGGAGTTGTCACTTCAGGTCAGATCTGTGTTGTTGTTCTCCTAGAAGTCTGTAGAAATTTACAGAAGTTTACAGAAATTTTGATTAAGTCTGTGGTGAGTGACATGTGCTTGAGGAGCTGAAGCAAAGACATCCCTCAGGAGAACTACAGGGCTGACAGAGCCCAAGTCCTCCTTTTTTGTGGTCTGTCAAACCCTTAAGGGGCCAGCCACCTCCCCATGCAGCAGCCCCCACCTCCCCTTTCAGCAGCCAAGGCCTGCTGAGCACTGTCCCACCAGCAGAGCCAGGAAAGGCAAGACAGACCTTTTTCACACTGGAGAGAGTGAGGATACAGTTGACATAGGCTAGGGAGCATCAGCAACAATCCTGGTATTCCTATCTTAGTGGGCATTTCCCACCCCCTTATAGATTGGGGAAGACAGAGGCAGGAAGAGCTGGAGGCACAGGACTTAATCCTTTTCTTCAGCGATAAATCCACAGCCTCAATGTCATGGTCAGCTCCTGCTGCCCAGAGCAATCCTAAGGCAAAACCCACAGCTGAATCAGCAGCAGTGAGCTCCTGGGGCAGGTGGAGAGGGGCTTGGGTAAATCAGAAGCAGAAGTCAGACAAGCTGGGGGGCTTGGTTCATTGCCAGATCATATCCAGCACCTCTCAACACAGAGGACCTGATACAAAGGGAACACTTCTCCCTGCAGACCCCCAGGGAACCACGCTGAACATGACAGACAAGTGTTCACTAAATCCCCTCAGCACCAAGAAGTAACCAAGGGAGCTTTTTGCAGCTGATAAAGGTGGTTTTACCTAACCTGCCCACTTTTGCATTGTAACAGATAAGGAAACAGTTGCAGGTCACATTCCCTCACCTAAACTGATGGGCTGGTGGCATCCAGTAGTGCAAGTTCCCCCAGCCAGTCCCAAAAATGCTCCCACCAGGAGGAATCTAGAAGACTTCAGCCCCAGCTGCCCAGGACCACTGATACCCCTAAGGGGCAGGGGTGTCCCATGCACCCCAGCCCACCTGGGTTAAGTAGCTCACTTCCCAGCCCCAGCTGCTGGTTCAGGCCACCCCAGTGGTAAAGGCTCTCATTTGAGAGGAGGATATTGGAGCCACCGTGACCACACACCAGAAGCATAGAAGTACTACTCTCCAAGGAGCTGTCTAGGCTAAAAATATCACCGGAGGAACTCCAGAGGTGAGCAGCACAGGAGAGAGGGAAGCCTGCTCCATCTGCCAACACCCACATGTCCACCGAAGCTCACAAACGGAACACTGCTCACCGGGAGAAGGAAAAGCCTCAGACCCACCTAAACCTAGGCCGAAGCACTGCAGCCAAGCCCGGCTTCAGCCGCCCCTCGGGCGGGGGCACTGACCGCCCGGGTGCGGGCGGCGCCTGACAGCCACCCCCAGCCCCACACACCCATAGCCGCTCACGCCTCTCCCGAAGGCGGCGGAGGTAGCCCTGTGCGGCTGTCCCAGCACGGGGATAGCGCTGCACCCCAGGTGGGAGCACGGGCGGCCGCTCCCCTCGCCAGGAGACAAAGGGACGCACAGACCCAGGGACGGGGAGAGGCCGCCGATGCCCGGGCAGCTGCCGAGCGGAGACCGAGAGCAAAACGAGACTGGACGCCCGCCCGATGAAGGTGCCGCCGCAACGGGACAGCCAGCGGGCTTGGAAGAGATGGCGAGGAGCCGCGGCCCCGACGGCACCCAGCACAGCTCCGCACTCACCTGACTCCACGGGTCAAGTCACGCCCCGCCCGCGCCCTGGGCCGCCCCGCACCTTTAAGGGCGGCGGCAGGAAGCGGCGCGGAGCCGCGGCCGCCCCGGTGCCAGCCCCGCAGTGACCCCCGGGAGCGGGCGGCCGCGTGCGGCGCCG